>PVIU01020017.1:0-34977 GCA_004026605.1 Ondatra zibethicus
CTCTCTCTCTCTCTCTCTCTCTCTCTCTCTCTCTCTCTCTCTCTCTCTCTCTCTCTCTCTCTCTCTCTCTCTGTCTCTGTCTCTCTCTCTCTGCCCTGCTCGGAGAAGCAGCTGCCCTTTCTTCTCCTCTCTCCCCCTCTCTTTTCTCTTTTCTCTCTTTTCTCTCTTTCTCTCTCTATGTCTATCTCTCCTCTTCTCCCCTTCTCCCTTTCCCCTAATAAATGTTTAACTTTACATGATGTGCCTGTCTGTCTCTTGCCCGCCTCACCCACCACGTGTATCCCTGCCCACCCACCCTGCCTGGGGCTGCAGCACCAGCCGTCTCTGCCTGGGACTGGCTGCTCTTAGCCCCTCCTGCCGCCTGCCCCCTGCCGCCACATGGCTGGTCTTGGGGACCTGCCCATGTGGTCTCAAGGACCCGCAGCAAGCTGCGGGGTTCCTGTAAAAGAAAAGAACAACACTGAGGGCCTGAGCTGTGGGGCCTGGCTCCAGAGGTTTCAGAGGAGAGGAGTTTTAGTATATGGGCTAGAGACTGTTCTTGTGGTATTTTGACAAAGAATGTGGATGCTTTTTGCCCTTGTCCAAAAAGTCTACTGGAACCTAAAGTAAGAGTTTTGGATAAATTCCATTGGCAGAGGAAATCTCAAAACAGCCTAGTATTGACTCTGTTGTGTGGTTACTAGTAGTGTTCACTAGATTTATAATGAAATGAGCAAACAGAGCAAGGAGGGAAATGTACAGATTAGGGAGAAAAGGAGAACCAGGACAATGGAATGGGCTAAGTCCTATATTCAAGGAAGTAAACAGATTAAGAAATGGAGTAAAGGAGCGGTGACCTCAGGGTGAGTGTAATCATCCAGCCACCCATAAGGCTGCACGCCTGGGTCCCAAAGGCAGCCTCTTGGGGGCGTGACCCACGTGTGTGCATGCGTGGCTACCCCCACCCCTGTGCGCATGTGCAAGGGGTGGGTCACCCGCCATCTGCGTCACCAGTGTCTGTTGGACTCACGCAACCCACCCCTGTGTGCATGTGCAAGGCAGCCTTTAAAAGCCAGACGCGCCATCTCCCCCCTCTCTTCTTCCTCTTCCCTCACATTTTCGTCAGGCCGGTGAGTAGGTCTTTTCTAATAAACTCCTGCATGGGTTCATTTGCGTCTTGTGTCTTCTCTCCACCCACGGCAAAAGCACAACAGCGAGACTCCAGCTAAGTTTCCAACTTGTGAAAGGGAATTAAAGAACGGTTTAGGTGGCACAGGCCTTTAATCCCAGCACTCAGAAGACAGAGCCTGGAGGATCTCTCAGTTTGAAGTCAGCCTAGTTCTCAGAACAAATTTCAGAACGGTAAATCTTAGGCCACGAAGGAAAATAGGGAAACAGAAAGTTGGTGAAGATGAGGGGCCCATGTTCCAGCCCCAGCAAGCAGCAGAACTTGGCAGCTTCAGCCAAGTGTTCTGGCTTTAGAATCAAGGGTAGTAGAATTCCCCTCTTCTACAGAGGAAAGCAGCTGAGGCCCAGAATGTGTTAGGAGTATCCCTGCTTGGAGGCTGTGGTGCTTTGAAAGAAAACGGTTCCCATAGGGAGTGGTGCTCGTATTCTCAAGCTATGCCCAGTGACACAGTTCACTTCCTGTTACCTGCAGATCAAGATGTAGAACTCTCAGCTCCTTCTCCAGCACTATGTCTGCCTGCATGCTGCCATACCCAGTTATAATGTTAATGGATTAAACCTCATAATCTGTGAGCCAGCCCCAATTAAATGCTTTCCTTTATAAGAGTAATTGTGGCTATGATGTCTCTTCACAGCAGTAGAAATCCTAATTAAGACAGAGGCCTAGAAAGGTCGTTGCTTAAAGCTGTGAAGATGAAGCCTGGGTTGATGGCCTTAGAAACCCCAAGATGATGGAGACACAAGAATCATAGGACAGCTGCCAAGGAAAGCTGCTAACAGGGAGTAGAACCAGTTCAAGAGAAAGAAGTGTATTGCAGTTAACAAAGCTAAAAGAACTTGGAAATCTGAAGAGCGCTTTGACATCAGACATAGAGATGCAGAATTGGGATTTGTTCATCTGGTTTCCAGTCTTGCTTTGGTCTCACATTTCCTCACTATACTCCCTGTCCTCCATTTTGGAATGGTAATATATATCCTGCTGGCTGCTATTGTCAAAAGGAAAAATCTTCCATGTTCATAGCAATAGAAACCCTAACTAAGACCAAGTTTTAGAGTTAGGCCAGATGTAGTGCTAGGATCTGTTCTGGGCCACCATGTGAATGGTGTTACTGTAGGGTTAGGGTAAGGGCAAGGGTTAGTGTTATGGCTAGACATAGTTTTGAGTTTATTTGCATGACTATGTTAGACTTAGGGGTAAAATTGGAGTTATGTGTAGGCCTATGTTAGTGTAACCATGAGGGGCAGATCTAGGAATATATATATGGACAGATCTAGGAATATATGTATATACATACATATATGTATATATGCATAGAGTTAAGTTAGAAGTGTAGGAAGGACAGGGACAGTGGCAATATTGTTATTTCTAAGATTTGTGTTAGAGTGGGGGAACTTGGCTTATGGCTAAGGTAAGGGTATGTTATTAGGTTTAGTGTTACTTCTGCGGTTAGGGTTAGAGCAAGCACTTGGTTTTGAGTTAGAACTCAAACCATTGCTAGTTTATAGATAGTGTTATGTTAGATATTGTGATAAAGTTAGTGTGAAAGTTTCCGTTGCTGTTCAACTACAGTCATGATCGATTTTAGACCCAGTTTTAGGTTTGTACTGGAGTTAGGGTAAGCTGCTCACTAAAGGCTGACGTTTAAGCTCAGGTTAAGTTTAGGTTGTGAGCTGATGTTTGGGTTAGTCTTCAAGTCAGGTCTGCGGTTAAAGCTGGTGGTAGGTCTCCCTTAGGGATATGCTTGTGCTGAGGGTTAGAGGTGGGTTAGTGCTAGGGTTAAAATTAGGTCTACGTTTGGGGTTGGTTTTTAGCCTATACCGACATTTTGAAGTGTTTTCATTCTTTTCATGATAGTTCTAGAGTTTCTGATCATGCATTAAAGCCTTCAGTTTATTTGTTTTTATGCAAATGGAGAGGTAAGGATCTAGTTTCATTTTGCTACATGTGGATTTCATGTCTTTCCAATAACATTTGTTGAAGATGCTCTTTGCTTCAATACATATGTATGTTTGTCTTTGTCAGAAATCAGACATTGGTATCTGTCTAGGTTTGGATCTGGCACTGCATTTCTTTCCTTTCAATTACATTGATCTTTAAATCCAAACAGTGGATTAATCTGAGCATTTCTCACAAACATTTTTTCATTTGAAACCATCAGTTTTCTTGTGAAGCCCATTCTATCTTCAGTGTTTAGAGGGATTTGTCTCACTTTAATATAATTAAACTTCTCATCTTTGATCACTTTAAAAAGACTATTCAATGATATTTCATCTACCTGAAAGGACTCTCATTTATTTCCACACATACACCAGTTCCTAGTGGTAGCTGCCAGGCATGGAACCAAGGTCTGTTCCTGGCTATCTCGAAACCCACACCAGGGCACAGGACAGGGTATTGCTGGCTGCTATTGTCGAAAGGAAAAGTCTTCCATGTCCAGTGTCAACAAGCTAAGAAACATGCCATACAGAGATTCACAGAACCTGGAAGTGGGCCTTCCTTGGAAAATGATCCTCCGCTGCCCTCTGCTGGCAAAAATCCACATCACAGGCACTGTCAAAGCGGAGGCAGCAAGGATGGCTGTCTGAGGCAGTGTCAGTAATGTAGCCAGGAGCAGAGCAGTGTCCACTGGGTGCTGTCATCTGTGGAGAAAGGTTGGGATGGATTTTTGTAGTTGCAGCTCTGCTTGGGTCTGTTAAATAATGGCAGGAGGTGCTGGAAATAACGAAAATGTTCCATGAAGCAGGGAAGGGTGCAGGGAAAGGCATGGTAAACAAAGGGAGATTCCCAGCACAAAAGTTTTTTGATTTAGAATTTAGAATTAGCAGTTCCAGGGAGCACAACACATAAATAAAATTTTAATTATAATTTAGAATTAGACACAAAAATAAAAACCCAAACCTTGTGTTATATGTAACACTATCAGCCCGAAGCCACTTCTACACATGAAGAAAGAAAGTCTGTGCCAGAGTCACTGGGGCACTGCCTGGGAAGGACACAGTTCTGTGTGCAGATGGCAGCATGTTTGGAGAACAAGACCACACAACACTTGCGGGCACTTGTGCCCATGCATGCACATACTCTCACACTCACACATACACACAGAGGAATAATAAATTTTAAAAATAAAAATACATGTAGTCTTGTTCAGTATTCCTCAGCACATGCAATTGCTTTCAGTTTTTCTATTTGGATCTGTATACCATTTTTAATTGATTATTTGTTTTCTTGATATCAACTTTCTTGAGTTCCTTATATATTTTGGAGCATTAGTCCTCAATCAGAAGTAGAGTTGGTAAAATTTTCCCATTCTGTAGGCTGTCCCTTTGCCCAAATGATAGTGTCATTTACATTCTAGAAATTTTTCAGTTTCATGAAGTTCTATTTATTAATTGTTGATTTTAGTACTTGTGTTAATGGTGTTCTGTTCAGATAGTCTGTTCCCATGCCAATGAGTTCAAGGTTATATCCCACTTTCTCTTCTACCAGGTTCAGTGTACCTGGTTTTATATTGTGGGTTTTGAGTCATTGGGAGCTGAGTTTTGGCAGGGTGATGAGTGTGGATCTATGTGCATTCTTCTACATGCAGCCCTACAGTTTGGACAGCACCATTTGTTAAAGATGTTGGCTTTTGTTTTCCAGTGTGTATTTCTGCCTTCTTTATCAAAAGTCAGGTGGCTACAGTTGTGTGGATGGTCTAGGTCTTAAATTCTATTCCATTGATCAATTTACCTGATTTTTGTGGCAATACCATGCTTTTTATTATTATTAATTTTATTATCATTATTATTATTATTACAATTCTATAGTACAAATTAAAATTAGAGAAGTGATACCTGCAGCAGTTTTTATTATTTAGGATTGTTTTAGGTATCCTGGTTAGAGTGTGTGTGTGTGTGTGTGTGTGTGTGTGTGTGTGTGTGTGTGTGTGTTTCCATATGAAGCTGAAAACTGTATATTCAAGATCTGTGAAGAATTGTGTTAGAATTTTTATGGGGATTGTATTGAATCTGTAGACTATTTTTGGTAGAATGTCTATTTTTACTATGTTATCCTACCAATCCACAAACAAGGAAAGTCTTTCCATCTTCTTATATCTTCTTCAATTTCTTTCCTCAGTGACTTGAAGGAAGTTTGTATTATACAAGTCTTTCTCTTGCTTGATTAGAGATACCCCAAGATATTTTATATTATTTGAGGCTACTGTGAAAGGTGTTTTTTCCCTAATTTCTTTATCAGAGAATTTGTTGTTTGTATACAGGAAGCATAATGATTTTTGTGAGTTAATTTTGTGTTCAGCTACTTTGCTCAAAGTTGTTTATCAGTTTTCAGATGAAATGTTTAGGGTCACTTTGCTATAGTATCATATCATCTGAAAGTCAAGATATTTTGACTTCTTTCTTTCCAATTTATATCTTTGATCTCCTTTGGTTGTTTTATTATTACTTCAGCTAAGACTTCATGTATTATATTGAATAGGTATGGAGAAAGTGAACAACCTTGTCATGTTTATGATTTTAGTTGAATTGCTTTGACTTTCTCTCCATTTAAGTTGATGTTGCCTGTGGACTTGCTCTAAAATTCCTTTATTTTGTTGAGGTATGTCTTTTGTAGCCCTAATCTCTCCAGGACTTTTATCATGAAGCAATGTTGGATTTGACCAAAGGCCTTTTCTACATCTAATAGGGTGTTTATGTTGGTTTTGTCTTTCTGTTTATGTAATGGATTACATTTAACAATTTATGTATGTTTGTAGGGAGAGGGCTGCTCATTAGTTCCTGGCTGCTCAGATCATAAAATAATCACTCAGAAACTGTATTAATTAAATCACTGCTTGGCCTATTAGCTTATACACATTTCTAGATAACTCTTGAATTAACCCATTTCTATTCATCTGTGTATTGCCACGTGTCTGTGGCTTACCAGCAAGGTTCTGGGCACACCTGTAACCAGTGGCTTCTCTGACTCCACCTACTCTCTCTATAAATATCTCTTCCAGCCTGACCATATTCTGTTAAGCCATTGGCCGAAAGCAGCTTCTTTATTTATTAACCAATAAAAGCAACTCATATACAGAAGGACTTCCCACATCCTATGTTGATGTTGATACATCCTTGCCTCTCTGGGATGAAGCCTGCTTGATCATGATCTTTTTTTAGGTGGTATTGGAATCAGTTTACAAGTATTTTTTGAGCATTTTTGCATCTATGTTAATAAGGAAAATTGGTTTGTAATTTTCTTTCTTTGTTAGTTTTTTGTGTAGGTTGGGTATTAGGGTAACTGTAACCTCATAAAATGAATCGGGCAATGTTCCTTCTGTTTCTATTTTGTGGAATAATTTAAGGAGTATAGGCATTAACTCTGATTTGAAAGTCTGGTAGAATTCTGCACTTAAACCATCTGGCCTTGGGCTTTATTTTGGTTGGGGAAATCTAATTACTGCTTGTATTTCACTAGGCATTATATGTCTGTTTAAATTGCTTAGCTAATCTTGATTCAACTTCGGTAAAGTAATACCTATTGAGAAAATTATTTATGTTTTCCAATTTGATGGAGTACAGGTTTTTAAAGTATATCCTTATGACTCTCTGAATTTTCTGGTGTCTGTTGTTATGTCCACTTTTTCATTTCCAATTTTATTGATTTTGGGTCTTCTTTCTCTGCCTTTTAGTTAATTTGGATGAGGATTTGTCAATCCTTTTTTCTCAAATAACCAACTCTTTCATTGATTGTTTGCATAATTTTATTGTTGTCATTCCTATTTTATTTATTTCAGTCCTGATTTTTGTTACTTTTCTTTACCATCTACTGCTCTTGAGTGTGTTTGCTTCTTTTTGTTCTAGAGATTTCTGGTGTGCTGTAAGTTGCTAGTATTAATTTCTCCAATTGCTTTATGTAGGCGGTTAGTCCTAAGAACTTGCCTGTTAGAACAGCCTTCATCATATCCCATAAGTTTGTGTATTCTGTATATTCATTTTCATTCAATTCTAGAAAATCTTTAATTCCTTTATTTCTATCTTGACCAATTTTTTATTTAGTAGAGAGTTGTTCAGTTTCCATGAATTCGTAAGCTTTCTGTTGTTTCTGGTTTTATTGATACCCAGCTTTAATCCATGGTGGTCATATAGGATGCAAATTGTTGTTTTAATTTCCGTGTATCTGTTGAGACTTGCTTTGTTTCTGAGTGTGTGATCAATTTTGGAGAAAGTTCCACTAGGTGCTGAGAAGAAAGTATATTATTTTAGTGTTCTGGTAAATTGTTCTTTAGATATTTGTTAGGTCCATTAGATTTATAACTTTAATTTGTTCCAACATTTCTCTGTTTAGGTTTGTCTGGGTAACCTGTCAATTGATAAGAGTGGGGTACTGATGTCTCCCATTATCAGTGTGTGAGGGTCAATATGTCATCTAAGCTATTGAAGTGTTTTTTGGTTTTGTTTTTTTTTCTTTTTTTACAAACTTGGGGGCCCTTGTGTTTGGGGCATAGATATTAAGAATTGTAATGTCATCTTGGTGGATTTTTCCGTTGATGAGTATGTAATGTTCTTCCCTATGTCTCCTGATTAGTTTTGGTTTGAAGTCTATTTTGTTAGATATTAAGAAGGCAATAAGAGCTTGCTTCTTAATTCCATTTGCTGGGAATATCTTTTTCCAACCCTTTTATCTTGAGTTTGAAGTCTATCCTTGATGTTAATGTGTGTTTCTCAGATGCAGCAGCTGGATAGATTCTGTTTTCACATTCATTCTCTTAGTCTGTGTCTTTTTACTGAGAAATTGAGAGCACTGATATTGAGAGATATAAATGATCACTGATCATCAATTGTCATTGTGTGGTTGTTGCTGTTGTTGTTGTTGTGTTGTTATTGTGCTGTTGCTGTTGGTGTGCATGTTTGTGTATGTGTGTGCTCACTTCTTTTCTTTTAACATTGCTGGTCTAGAATTATTCCCTGTGTTTCCTTGGATTTAGTTAACCTTTTTAGGTTGGAGTTCGCCTTCTAACACCTGCTGTAAGGCTGGATTTGTATATGGATATTGCTTAACTATTTATCATGGAATGTTTTATTTTCTTCTTCTATGGTGACTGAAAGTTTTGTTAGGTATATGTGGTAGTTTGAAAGTAATTGGTCCCCATAAGATCATAGGAAATGACACTATTGGAAGGTGTGGTTATGTTGGAGTAGGTATAGCCTTGTTGGAGGAAGCCTTGTAGATGTGGGCCTTGAAGTTTCATGTACAAGCCATGTCCAGTATCTCAGTTCACTTCCTGTTGCCTGCACAAGATGTAGAACTCTCGGCTACCTCTCTAGCACCACGTCTGTCTGCATGCTGTCATGTCCCACCATGATGATAATGATAATGATCTGAACCTCTCAACTATAAGTCACCCAATTAAATGTTTTCCTTTATAAGAATTGCCATGGTCATGGTATTTTTTCACAGAAATAGAAACCCTAACTAAAACAGTGTGGATGGCTGGGATAGCATTTGTGGTCTCTTAAAGTCTACAGCACATCTATCCAGGCCCTTTTGGCTTTTTTACATAAGAAGTATAATTCTAATAGGTCTGCCTTTATGTTACTTGGTCTTATTTTCCTTGAAGACTTTAATATTATTTATTCGTTTTATACATTTTGTGCTTTCTTTTCTGCTCCAGTCTGTTTGGTGTTCAGTATGCTTCTTGTACTTTGATAGACATCTCCTTTTTTAGATTAGGGAAATTTTCTTTCATGATTTTACCGAAAATATATTCTGAGCCTTTGACTAGGTTTCTTCTCCTTCCTTTCTTCCTATTATTCTTAGGTTTGGTCTTTTCATATTGTCCCAGATTTTCTAGCTATTTTGTGTCAGGAATTCTTTAGGTTTACCATTTTCCTTAGCCAATGTATCCACTTCTTCTATTATGTCTTCGATGTCTGAGATTCTATCTTCTATCTCTTGTATTATATTGGTGAAGTTTGCCTCTGTGGTTTGTTCCTGTTCAAGTTCCTAAGTTTTTCATTTCCAGATTTCCCTCAGTTCGAGCTTTCTTTATTGATTCTATTTCCACTTTCAGGTCTTGAATAATTTTATTCATTTCCTTCCACTGCTTATTCATATTTTCACATATTTAATTAAGGAATTTATTTGCTTTCTCCTTGTAAAGCTCTATCATATGCATAAAGACTATTTTAAGGTCTTTTATTTGTGATTCAACTATGTTGGAGTAATCGGGTCTGTTGTGGTAGGATTACTAGGGAGATCTTTGCCTAGGGAAGTCCTATGTTTAGTGGTGGCATATTGCCCTGGCCACTGATGGTGTTTTTGGTGCTGGTGTCGAGGCATCTAGGATTAGGAAGATTGCAAGGTGCTGATATCTGGTCTTGTCTTTATTGGGTAATTGTTTTACTCCTTGGTTTCTGTTTCCTCTCTGATTCTTAGGAGATTGTGGTGATTGTGTGTTGCCTGTTGAAAAATCTTCTGGGGTCCTGATACTTGGGAGTGGGGGTTCCAAGTAAAATATGTTTCTGGCTATTGGACCTAAAACTTAAGAATGGGGATGGGGTGGAGATGGAAGAGAAGCTTCAGAATTAGGAAGAAATTGGCATGTTCCACCAAGATCTGCTTAATTAGTCTCTTGGAAATGGGCACAGAGATGAGGTAAAGCCACAGGAGAAAATCTGCTACAGCATTGGGCATGAGACTAGGGACTGGACTCGGAGGAACAGAGGGAGAGGTGGTTCTGCAGTTAGTCTGCATGTTTCCATGGTCAGAGTGGCTTGTGGGTGTGTCTGCTGGAGGCTGGGACAAGCAACGAGTTGGGGGAAGGAAGTTTGGATGGGGAAGACCTAGATCTATGATCCAATGGATATGGTGCGGGATGTAGGGGGAGGAGGCTACAGCGGGGGATCTGCTGCAGAGCTGGGATGAGACTGGAGGACTAATTTCAAGGAGCAGAGGGAGAGATGGAGATCTGCATTTAGTCTACCTGCTTTCCCTGGCTGGAGTGGCCTGTGTGTTCTCAAAGAACGCCTGATGGAGTTGAGGGGAGAGACAAAGCAAGTCGTGGAGGAAGGGAGGATAGAAGTGGAGGGGAAGATCTGGGGGATCCACCAGAGATGAGGTAGGGAGGAGGCTGCCACAGGTATTCTGCAGCAGGGCTGGGAATGCAACTAAGGAATGAAGGGGAGAGGTGAAGTTCTGCAGTTTACCTACCTGCTTCCCTGGCAGGCATGGCCTGTGTGTTTCCAGCGAGTGAGTGCTGGAGCTGGGGCTGAGAGAAATCAGCCCGTGGGGAAGGGAAGTTCAGATGGAAAGATCTGTGTGGTCCACTGGAGGACCAGCAGGAAGGGAAGGGAGGCTGCAACAGATGTTCTGCGGCAGAGCTGGGATGAGACTGGGAGATTAATTTGAAGGAGTAGGTGATGAATTTGGGGGATCTGCAACTAGCCCACCTCTTTCCTTGCTGGAGTATGATAGTGGCTTTTGCATTGACAGCCTTGAGGATTTTAGAAATGCTATCATGCTATCTGAAGTTAAAAATGATTTAACACTTCCTCTTTATTATTTTTTCTCTTATGTCTCTATATTACCAAGTATTAACTAAAGACTTGAATACTACATTGCATGATAGAATAGGGTCCCGTGTCAACTTCTTATTCTAGTGACAGACTTAAAATATCTCCTTCCTCCATTCTAACCACAGCTCTGTGCTGTGTATAAATGTAGTCCCGACCTAACCAGTTATGCTCGCTTCACTTACCAGGTTGAGAAACAATAGGTGGTGGTTCTGCCACCTCTGCTGGCAAAGGTTGTCCTGAGGAATTGAGGATGGGCACACAAGGCATAGGGTGCCGCCTTGTGGAAGTAGGAATTTAGTGCATCTGAGGCACTGTCTTGGTCCCTTCCAAAAGCTAGAGTGTGGGTAGAGTCACCTCACCACAAGCACATTTCCTCCCCCAGTCGGAAACCCAACACCAGCCAAGGAAAGACACACTTAAACTCTAGTGAGATCCACACTCATGCCTCAACCCGAACCCTATGGCACTAAATGTCATTGAACAATTCATGCCTCGGTCTTCTGTCTAGTCCAAGGGGACACTACTGAACTTCAAATACCGAGTTAAAAGTTCTCACTCTACATGCCATGGCAGAATTAGGCCTTATCTTGAATCCCATAAATGAATAGTACATTTTATAGTGAACTAATATGAACTTAATTGTTTATGGTTGTGGGACACCAGGAAGAAACTGCCCGATGTAGTGGTGCAAGCTTTCAATCCAAGGACTCACAGAGGAGGGGAGGAGCAGGCAGATCTCTGGGAGTAGGAAACCTACGTGATCTACATAAATAGCTCCCTGCTAAACACAGACAGAGAAATTCCTTCTGTTCCAGAATACCTTTTCTTTTTTTCATGAAGTGGAACCAAAGAAGAACTTGTCTTTGCAGATATTATAAATGGTGTTGTGTTCCTTCTGGGTGCAGAGTATGTGATCAAACTTCATCATCCCAAGAGAACATTTATTTCAGAAACCTAGCAACTAGTGTAGTGTAGACAAGAACAGAAGTGGATAAAATGGAATAAAAATGTAATGCACACAAAAACTAGGTTTTACATGATATTTTGCAAACTACACTGACTGAATATTTAATAATGTTAGGAGAATGAGCAGGTTAGGAAATTCTTGTGTATTTGGCTTAGAAACATAATTGTTTACATATACTCCAATATTATTTTACACTATTTTATGAATATATTACCATTTTTAGTTGTATCATATTAGGCATACTGATGACCTGGTTAAATACATATTTGCATTTACATGTGGGATAACTATATCATGGGTAGGCACAATTATGACCTGGTTATTATTTACATTTGGAAAATAATCATGGCATAAGGAGGTAAAATTATGTGCCAAGTTGACAAAGGGTGAACTTGTAATGGCTATTCTTGGTTGTCAACTTTAACTACATCTAGAATTCACTTAAACCCAAAAGTGGAGAAACACACCTGTGTGTGATTTGGCTTAGTTTGAAGTGGGAAGATCTGCTTCTAATCTGGATCTTTGGGGTGGGAGCACACCTTTAAACCAGATGTTTTAAGGTGGGAAGACCCATCTCTAATCTGGGCCCACCTTCTGCTGGAAGTCTATGTAAGGACATAGAAGAAGGAAGTTTCTGCTCTTTTCCTAATTGTTTTTGCCTCTCTAGCAAATCCATTCCTTCATTGGCATTAGAACCTACTTCTTTGGGATTCAGCACACACTGATGACCAAGTGAGCCATCCAGTCTCATGAAGTGAACAACTACTGGTTTCTTGGACCTTCCACTCACAGGCAGTCATTGTTGGATTAGCTGGACCATAGCCTGTAAGCCAATCTAATAAATCCTTTTTCTAGAGAGATACTTTCTTTTTTTATTAATAAAATTTACCTATTCTATGTGTGTAGGAAGTTAAGGCCTACTGGGTCAAAAGGAACCAACCTGGAGTCTGGCTGGCACTATCAGAGGTTCTGACCATATATAGCCAATAAAGAGCGACCAAGTGGTGTTTCCTGAGTGCCTAGCAACAGGTGCTGTCAGAGGTCTTGATTATACCTAGCCAATGAGGGACAAGCATGAGATGCCAACTGTCAATGGATCAGAACACCTGTGTGCTGGGAGGGTTTATAAGTCCCCCCCCCCATTGTTAAATAAACGAGTCTACTGTAAGCCTTCTACCTGACTCCCGGTGTCTGTGTTCATTGATGCCGCCACTTTTACCCATTCCTGAGAGGAAGATATTAGGGCCCAGCAACATTTGTGTTTTTGACATCATGTATCTTGATCCCATTCATTTTCAATCCCTTTGCATTCACCCTCTACCCCCATACCCCCCCAATAAAATAAAATTCAAGAGAAAAAATGAAGAATATAAAATGAGAAAATCTTTTAAAAAAAAGAAAAAAAGAAAGAAAGAAGGGAAGAAATTAAAATCCTCGTCATGGAAGCTACAGTGCCACCCAACAAGTCACACAATACACTCCTTGGTCCATGCATCTCCACTTGCAAGTGTTCATTGCAAAGAGTCAGTGGTTTGTTTTGGGGCCCCTGGTCTCCTCTACATGTTAGGACTCTTTGTGGACATTCTTCTGGCCCCTTGTGATGGAGAGATCCTGCAGCTTTGGGTTTGCAGGTCAGGTTCCTTCATGTGCTCCAGCAGACCCACAAATGGGCTGGATGTTGGTGCAGGGCAAGTTATGACCCTAGGTCCATGCCTGCACATCTGTAGAGTTGATCCACCAGATGGGAAATGAGGACAGTTGTCCCATGCTCACAATTTTGGCAGTGGCTCACCCACACCTCCACTAACAGAGTTGGGTCTGCTGTGCTGCCATGATGGGATCTGGGGCTTGTGAGAGAAATACTTTCTATAAATTCTGTTGCTCTAGAGAACCCTGACTAATACAACCCCTTTTGGGGTACATACCGAAAGGATGCTTCGTACTACTGTAAAGACAATTGCTCAACCATGTCCATTGCTGCTCTTTTCATAATAACCAAAAATTGGGGAAAAAACCTAAATGTCCCACAATAGAAGGATAAACAAAATACGGGTTGCACATTTACACACTAGAATATTACTCAGGCATTAAAAATGGCTTCACAAAATTTACAGGCAAATGAATGGAACTAAAAATAAATCATCCTGAGTGAGGGGTCCCAAACTCAGAAAGACAAATATGGTATGTATTCATTTATTCATGTATATTAACTGTTAAGTCTGTGATAACCAAACTATATTCCATAGAACCACAAAAGGTAAGTATAGAATAAGGGACTATAGAGAACAGATAGATCTCATTAGGAAAGGAAACTAAAACAGTTATAGATGGATGAGGGGTTGGAACAGGAAGATCAAGTGGGGAGAAAGAGGATAAGGGAAGGAGTATGGGGGGAAGACAGCTGAAATTATATATAATATATATCTCAAATGACCCTTAAATATGGCATATACATTATTTAGTCAATAATGTATATCATAATGTATAATTATAATATATTATAATATATAAATATTTTATATTTTATAAAGGAAATCTAAATTAAATTGCCAAATAATAGGGGAGACAGAGTTTCAACTAGCCATCTCTTGTCACTAAATGAAGCCTCCATTTAGTTACATCTAATTAAATTGTTGGCCAAAGGGGTGGCATGGGAATCCCCAAACAGCCCAGGCTGGTGCCAATGCTACAGGCTGCTCTCCACCGGCTGACAGCAAGGCCCCGTTGCTGAAGACACCTGCACAAATCATTGAACATCGAGAAGTCCCACTGGTGCCTACCTAGAGCCTTCACCCTACATTCTAGTGTCTTTGGAACAGGAAGGGATTCTGCACTCTCTCAGAAGAGAAATAATCACCAAACCAGCCATAAATCCTTTAATCTGCAATAGTATCCTGCCTGCAAGATATGCTAGGGCAATGGTTGGACAAAGCTTGTGGGAGTAAACAACCAGTATCTTATTTGACTTAAGGCCCACTCCACAAAATGGGACCCATACCTGGCACTGTTTGGGTAAACAAGAACCTGAAAGTATATAGGCTAGGGGAAAGCCAAATATTAAAAAGCCAAAAAAAAGTAGTGATAAAATGACTCCTAGTGACATTCTGCTACACTCACAGATCAGTGCCTTGTCCAGCCATCATCAGAGAAGCTTCCTCCTGCAGCAAATGGGAACATAGGTACCCACAGCCAGACAATATGCAGAGTCAGAGCCCTTGGAATACTCAGCCCTAAAGAGGATGTATCCACCAAATCCCCCCCTCAGAGCTCAGGGAATCCCTCAGAAGTGGAGGCAGAAAGAGTGTGAGAGTCAGAGGGAATAGAGGACATCAAGAATACAAAGCCCTCTAAATGAACATGAGCAAAGCTCACATGAACTCACAGAATAAAGCAGCATACATAGGGCCTGTGCAGGTGTGCACATACCACACTAGGTATGTATGTATATACACACTGTGTATGTATATGTGTATACATATGTGTATATATGTGTATGTGTGTATTGTACACACATGTATTATGGCTTCCAGCTTAGTGTTTTTATGGGATAGTGACTAAGTGAGTCTCTTGTTTCTGTGCTTTCTCTGTCTTGTCCAATTCCATGTGACAGTTTTTGCTTTATATTTTATTTTGTTACATTTTATTATCTCTTAGAAGCCTATTTTCTAACTAGAGGAGTAGATCTGAATGGAATAGGAAATATAGAGTAATTGGAAAGAATAAAAGGAGAACTGTAATCATATTTGAGAAACATAACATTTTCAATGATAATGAAAGCAGCAGCAGGGGAAGGAGAAAAAGGGGGAGTCCTCTTTAGGGTAAGGTGAGCAACTTTATAGTGCCTTTTCCCAGCAAGCAATTCTTGTTATGTAAATGAGGGTATTTCTGTGGGATCAGGTTGCAGGTTATTCTAATTGGCTACAGAATGTTCTCTGACTCCACTTGGATAGAAGTACATCTGGGGTTTCTGACTAGGGTTTTTTGGTCTTGGTTGAAACGAGGACCTGTACCCCATCTCTGTGCCCCACCTCAATTTTATATCTCTGGGTGTTTTGTCTGCTTGTATTGGAGGGTACATCTCATGAGTGCCAAGTGCTGGCAGAAACCAGAAAAGGGTGCTGCAAATCCTGGGACTGGAATTACAGGTGGCTGATAGCCTCTCTGTGGGTACTGAGAAGCAAATCCAGGACCTCTGGAAGAACATCCAGTGTGCTTACCTGCCGAGAGGTCTTTCAGCCTCCACCCCAGCCCTACCCTGCTCTCTTTATAACCATAGCTCGTTTTGTACCCTTAGGTCTTGTCATAACCTCTTTGCCATTTATTGTAGGCATTTCCTGTGTGGAGGAACACAGGCAATGTGCATGAAGGCTAGGAAACCTAACACAATGATTCCCAGAGTCACACTTGCATTTTAAAAAATGGAACATTCCTGTGACCCCGAAGCTACTCCAGACATAGCTATGGTTGTGGATGCCATTTTGTTTCAACATGGCCTTCTCACTCCAAATGGCAGGAGAGGAGCAAATGGGAGCACTGGGGCTGCGGTGGTTTGAAAGCAAATGCCCCAAAGGGAGTAGCACTATTAAAAGCTGTGGCTTTGTTGGAGTAGGTGTGTGGCCTTGTTGGAGGAACTGTGTCACTGTGGAGAGGGGCTTTGAGGTATCATATGTGCTCAAGTCATGCACAGGGAGACAGAGTTGCTTCTGCTACCTGTGGATCAAAGATACAGAACCCTCAGCTCCTTCTCCAGCACCAAGTCTGCCTGCATGCTGTCATGTCCAGCCATGGTGGTGATGGACTAAACCTCTGAACTGGAAACCACCACAATTACATGCTTTCCTTTATAACAGTTGTCATGGTCACAGAGTCTCTTCACAGCAACAGAAACCCTAAGACAGGGCCCATCTTGTGGGTTAGCAGATACCTAGGAACTATTCTACTGTCTTTTTACTAAAGTGACCAATGGCATTTCACACAAATGACAGAAGGTGGGTGGCCTGCAGCTCTTCATTTCCTCAGGAAAAGTGCACAAAGACCCATTTGCCAGAAGAGGTCGCCCAAACACCACCTTTAGTTTTTCAGCCATTGAATTAGAACCTTACACACAGCCCAAGACTGCAGTCAGCACACTGTGCTGGGGTCACTTGATAATTCATTGACCTCATGTGTGAAGGGTGGGAAGGGTATTCCACGGTGTGTATGTGGAGACCAGGGAACAAAAGTGTCCCTTCTAATATGTGGGTCCCATGCAACTTAGGTAGTCTGTCAGGATCACTGGCGAATGGATGCCAGGGGTGGGGGTTTGGGGTGTGTCTATGGGAGAGGATGGTTCAGAGGTCATGTGGGGAATGAAAGAGGCCTGGAGAGGGGCCTGAGTCTGGGAGCCCAGGATCCTCCTCAGTGCCCTCCAGAGTCGGGACTTGTAACACTTGCTGAGCCATGTAGCCGGATGCCTCTGTGTTTTTCAATGTATAGTAATAGGGTATCCCAAGGATTCCATTCTCTGCATAAGGTATGGAACAGAACAAGGGAATTATTCATTTTATTAACTAAAGATACTTTTAGATTTGGCTAAAACTGCAGGAAGCAAGTTGGGAGAGAGTTCCATCTCAGGACTTCCTCCTTTTCTGCTGTGCGATTTGGAGAAAACCCCTCACCCTCTCCCTGATCTTCACCCTGTCGTGGATATAATTGCAGCATCTACATAATGCCCAAAGGGTTCATACGAAAACCTATAGCAGCCTAACACTTTACAAACTGAACTTGCAAATCAAAGTTGTAGATTTTTAAAATCTGGTTTTAATGGATAGTGCCTTCTGCGTAGGCTGCGCTTCCCTACAGTCCCAAACCTGACGTGGCAGCCTCCTGGGCAAAGGGATTATGGGGATATACCACCAGCAAAGCCAGAACACAGAGTTCTACTGGCCTTTGTCCTTCTCTGCCTACATGGCGTGCTTTAAAAGTGAATATGGACTTGACTCCTCCAAGTTTCTTTAGAGAGGGCGTTTATATCAGATTGTTGGATGTGCCTCTAAACCGTTGCAGAGACGGAAGAAGCGGAGGTATAGGTCCAGCTGGATGAGTGAGCCACTGTGAGAACTCTGAAGTCTCTCCAGCAGGGCTTTCTCCCTGCAAGTGACACACCCCATCACTCAGAGCTGCCTCCTAGGAACCAAGTGACATTTTCCATGTATTCTACCTAAAGACTAAAGTCTACCTCAGAAAGGATAATACCAGTAGCCATGTGGGGCCAAGAGCCCGGATCACAAGAGCAGGCTGCCTGTCAATCTTCCTGTGCATGTCATCAAATGCCGGCGACCCCAACCTAGCTAAATCTTTGGCTGAACTCTGTGCTCTATCTCCAGAGTCTGTTTAAATACAGTCAGGTAGTATTGGGAAAGTAATTTTAAAAAAATTCCCTATATTGTTTTCCAAATAGATTTCCTTAAACCAGAATGGTTCCTGAACAACCAACCAACTAAACATGGAGCGGGAGAATTGTCTGTATTCTGTCAATCATGATTTAAATAAACACTGATTGGCCATTAGCCAGGATGTATGGGTGGGACAACCAGACAGGAAGTAGAGATGGAGCAAGGAGAATAGGAGAATTCTGGGAAGCAGGAAGCTCTCTTGGCACTCCTGCCTGGACCACCGAAGAAACAGGATGTGACCTACCCCGCTGAGAAAGGTACTGAGCCATGTGGCTAACATAGATAAGAATGATGGGTTATATAAGTTATAAGAGCTAATTTGAAGCCTGAGCTAATGGGCCAATCAGTTTATAACCTAATGCAGACTCTGTGTAATTTCTTTGGGACCTGGTGGGAGGACGGAAACCAACCAGGCCATCATGCTACACAAACACAATGCTAGTAACACAATAACAGAATAACTGAGGCTGGGGCAGCTGGAGAACAGTTTCACATGGTCATTTCAAACAAAGGATTTTCAGGTTTTGGATAGTTCATTGGCTCTCCAAAGGCGATTTTCACAGTATCTGTTACCAAAGGGTCTGAATTCCATCTCCTATACTTCAAATGGAAAAATAACAAAAAACTAAACATAATTTCTATCGATAGCTATAACATTATAGTTAGTATCCAGATGTATTACTGTCTTCAAAGAACACATTTTAATACATTACTTATTTAAAAATAAAGCATGGACTCAGTCTAGCAAGGTCTGAACTGTTTCAAAACTCTGAAATAAGTTTACTTGTTCTTGTTTTTTTATAATTAAATAACACATAAAAGTCACTTTTGAGTAAGAAAATTTCATTTCTTAACCACAGCTATTCACACAGAATCACCTTGTAATAAATCAAACTGTACTTTAGGCTACATAGTAGACCCTATTTCCAAAACAAGGCAAAAATCAAGCAAGAAACATAACCCTGTTAGCTATTAACAGGGACTGCTAGAAAGCACGGGATACTCCTACAGCCATGTGTAGAAACTCACTCCTCTCTGCTGTGCAAAACACATATCCAAATCACTGTCATATGAGAAGCCCAGTGACATGCTCAGATTTTCTTAAAACTTTCTAGAATAGGATACATGTTTTCAAATGCTTCGTAGATCTCAGAACGCTCTTTGGCACCTATAAAGAAATTTAAATGAATGTAAACTTTAACATAAGAACAACAACCACATTTTTCTTTCATGCTAAAGTTTCATTTCACCATATTCAATTACTGTTTCTTTTATTAATAGATCCATCTGTGTCTGCCTCCCCAGTGTTGGGATTACAAGGATGCGCAGTTTTGTGATGGTTTCCAGATGACACCTCTTTAGTTGTACCCAATAAGTGTGGCATTTCTTTCTAATAAAGAGAAGAATTGAAGGAGGGGCACAATAGCCATAGTCTCCCCAAAATACATGCCATAGGGCAGAAGTTCCTCCAGCATTTCCTCTCTTTAGATGCTGTCTTCAGTCATACCAGGCTCAGCAGAATGTAGATGGGATATTCTGCAAATGTGTTACCATATGACATAAGGTAGCCACCCTCAGCACCTGTGAACTCAGCTACTATGAGTAGCAAAAATGACTTCCTTGGATTCCTTCATTTCTGGTTAGCGTCTTGTTTTCATAGTATCAGACCAGGCAGACCATTCCAAGAGTTTACAACTTTGACACATAGGAAGTAATTAGAGGAAAAAATTATACCCTTTTCATTCTTAGAGTCTTAGGTGTCAGCAATTGTTAACTATGTTATGACTGATATGCACTTATAGCACTAAACAAAGATTAGACACTCTCCCTGGAAAGTTGTCAGTCAGTCCCCACTCGTCTCTCACCCGACAACCATCAGTCATCACCCTTTCCACCTTCAAAACTGGATAAGGGACAGCCCAGTGAGTGTTATGGACTGGTTCGTAAGTGAGTTTGGGGCTTCAGCTAAATGGGAATTAGTATCTGACATATTTGTGGGCAGAAAGCAAAGAAATGATGTTAATGGAAGAAATAAAAACTGTTCTGTTAGCACCAGGTGTAGTGATACATGCCTCTAATCTATCACTTGGGAGATTGAGGAAGGAAAATCGTAAGTTTGAGGCCCTCCCGAGCTACACAGATAACCCTGTTTCGAAAAGAAACTAACAAAAACAATAACCTGTTAGTAAGTGAATGACTTGGATTATCTGGGGTCCTAGGACCTTCAGAGATGCAGAGCTTGAAAGGAAGGAAGAAGGAAATCTGAGAGTGATTATCTGGCTTAGCTCCAGGCCTAGTGAGGGGGAAGACCTAAAAAACATCAACCAGAATTCAGATCAGTGATGAGCTGTAATGTTTTTGTTAAAGAAAAAAAAACTTAGGATGTTGAAGTTCAGCAACCTCTGCGCTGCTAGAGGGACTGTAAACTGGGTTCAGCTCCCAAGTTTGAGTGTTCCTCAAGAGTTAAGGGGTCACCACACCCCCCAGCAGTTCCACCTGAGCAAACCTCTTATAAAGCCAGAAGCAGGCACACAGTGCAGACTGGAATTGCTCCAGCAGTTATAACGAAGAGATGGAAAGAGCCTCAGTGTGTGTCTATGATAGAGTATTACTCAGCCATAAACAGTACAAAATGTGGACATGCCTCAACAGTTGAAACAAATCCAGGCACCCACCCACCCATAAAAGGTAGGAAAAGTTACATTTAGATGAAATTTAAATTCATTTAGATGAAACATCCAAAATAGATAAATCTGTGAAGATAACAGACACTTGTAGCTGCTCGAGAACATGGCAAACTGTTCAATGCTACGGAGGTTTCTTTGCAGTCATGGAATGCTTTAGGACGGGAGGTGGCGGTATAGTCACATTGCATTGCAGGATACTAAATGCATTAAATGCCTGCTCTCAAGTAGTTTGTTAGATAAATTCCATTTTTAAAAAATCTTAAAGAAGTAAGGAGGAAATCCTTGTAAGTCTAATTATTTTTTGACTGCTAATAGAAAAATTGCATTTATTCCTTGGTAAGGAATTTTTCTGCATCCTGGAAGATGAAAGAGGAAGATGATGAATTACTAACAGACACAAGAAACTCTGCACCTTTGGGGTAGGAAATCCCCCCAAAGTCCCATCAGAGTTAGAATATTACAGTTTCCCTTTCCAAAGAGATCAGTTTTATGTAAACCAGTGAGATGAGGACACTAAAGGGACAGGGCTACTGACAAAGAACTTGCCTCTGGCTTGTTAACACCTGTATCTGGAATAGGCTTCTTGCCATCCAACAATGGCCTGTGATAGGTGATGCAAACATGCACACCAAAACCAACCCCAGGGCAAGACAGTCTGCTTACTGTTCCTTAAGGAACAGGGCATCCAGGTCCGGCATTTGGGATAAACACCGATTTGGTTTTTTTTCATAAGGCTTTATATAAAATACTGTACCTATGGCCACTGCATTCAAACACGAAGAGCATGCCACCTGGAGACCCCTGGGAAGCAGAAACACAGCCAGTATTTTACATTAGCAACAGTGATTCCTGATACAGCGGAGTGTACAGTTCCCTTATTTCACAAATGGGGAAAGCGAGGCCCAAGACATTGAGGTTACCGAAATCATAAAGCAGCAATGAGTGAGACATTCAGCCAGTGTTCCCTCCTTTACACCAGAAGCCATCAACCAAATACCACCTGTGCTTACTCCCATGCATTAAAACAAGACTTTGTTGAGTTAGTACTAGATGTGGTGCTGGGGATCCGACATTCTAAGCAAGCCCTCTTCCTTCTGACTATGTCCCAGACCTCCTCTGACATTTCCTCACCAAAGTAAGAATAAAGACCAATCTCACGGGCCAATTAACAATCAATAATGACAGCCCTGTCCTGTAGCAGCAGCACCAACTGGGCGACCCCAGCATTTTAGGCAAAGATTACCATGCCTTTTCTGTGTGCTACAATGACTGCCCTTTGGGATGCATGCCCTTCCTAACCCCGGTAGTGAGATGTGGCCCGATATACTGAGAAAGGACGGGCTTTGAACTTGAGTAAGAGCCCAAATGGAAGCCGCACCACTAACTAACATTGCGATCATAGCGTCTTACCTGACCTCCAAGTTTTAGGTTACTCCCCAGAAAAGACAGCAACCCTCCTCACAGAGTAGCGAGAGGGTTATGTGCACTAACATCTGTGTGAAGTCCTTAGAAAACCACAGAATTTCACAAAAACCTAGGCCACTTTATTGTCCTTGAAGAATATATGGCAGGATTAGGGACACTGGATGGTTGGTTTAAGTATACATGGCTTAACTTCTGGTCCGGTGAGATGCCATGCTACATAACTTCACCATCTGTCTCCACAGGGCTGGACTGCTGCCAGATGGGTGTTTGCATCCTAACACCATACTTGCACCTGGTAGGCACCCGAAATTAAGGGTCCATCATTTGGACATCAGGTTTATGAGTACCATCTCCATATTTTAGCCACCTGGCACATCAACCACCAATACAATGACTTGAACTAGCCGAGTGGCTGGGGGGCGGGAGAGAGGTCTCCGGTTGGTTGTCTGGAATTATGTAGACCAGGCTGACCTCTTTCTCAGCGATTTGCCTGCCTCTGCTACCCACATGTCAGGACTAAAGGCAAGTACTCAGCTTTCTGTACAATTTTTAAAATGCTGCTGGGAGTTTGGCCAAAAGATGTTTAGAATACACTGTTGGAAGGGAGGTTTGATATAGGAAAATATATTGTAGATGCTTTTAATGGAATTTGGAAGTTCATGCTAAGAACTTCCCAAACAGTAATATACTTAGACCAAAGTTTGACTGAGCACGTGCACTAATAATTCCCCACAAATAAAATAGCCAAATGCTTGTCCCATTTATAAGCAATGAACACAAAGGAACACAGAAGCATCTGACATGGGAGGACAAGTTCGATTCAGTGACCTGTTAGAACAGGAGTCAAGAAGTGCAGGGCAGCTGGCAAAGCACTGACTATATATGTCACTTGTGACCCAAGAATGACTTCTAGATCTTTTAGTGATTGGGAGAAAATAAGAGTACTATTTGGTGACATGTTTAAATCATAGTCAGAGTCACACAACTCACACTCCAAAGCCTCTACATGAGACCACCTCCAGCAGAGACTCTTGGGGCTACAAAGTCTAAATATTTAGTGTTTGTCCTTTACAGAGAATATGTACCAATGCCTGCCTTAGGAACATGGTGCAGCTTTATTAAAAGCTTCCTTGAAGAGTTTGAAACAGCAAGCTTAGCTGCATGTGTGATAATGGTTGAAATAAAGCAGAATGTCAAGATGAAAATACACATCAAGTAATAGGATAAGTGAAAAATGTATCATTTTAGGAATTGATTTCTATTAGTAATGTCATTTTTTTCCTCTACTTTTCTTTTCCCCAATATAGCAAAAAGTACCTTGTGATGGAGGAAAAGCCATTCAGGAAGGAAGGAAAAGCAAAACGCGCACATAGTTTTACATCTTGTAAATGTGAGACAATAACTTTAAACTTACCTGTCAACACAACTTTTCCAGAGGCAAAGATGAGCAACACCACCTGTGGCTTCACCATCTTATAAATAAGACCAGGAAACAGTTCCGGTTCATAGCTGTTTACAAGAAGAGGTCATGAAAGTCAGAGAAAAATGTGTAGTGCAGTAAAAACAGTAAAGAAAAGAAAATACAACTGTTCAGAGTACTTGCTCGTGGACAACAGACAGAAGGAAAACAAGACCTCTGGAGAGGGGCACACTAGGCTCTCCCTAACTCTTCACGCACAGAGGACGAACCAGACCTGACAAGCACCTGCAGTTCTTCAAAACAGAAAGGTGATCCCATCAAGGAAGTGACACTCCTGAAGAGTATGGAGGTCACTTCCAAACCCATGTTTTTAAAGTGACAGGCACAATGAACTCCTGATTAGAGATGTATTACCTATCCTATTCTTTGGTGTAAATAAGAAAGGGCTGAAACTCAGAGAAAGGGAGGATAGAGATCATCCAGTAGAGACTGATGAGTCCTTGGCCGGTTCAGCCTTGAATCACCTTCTAGTATCACCTCTTTAGAAGCACTTCTGCCTCTCAAGATCTACGTAACAAAGGTCACCCTGCTCAGGACCCCGCTGCACACAAAGCAGTCTTAGCTCACATGGTGACTTCCACAGTTCAACAGTAACAGTGACAATGTGTCTTTATTTTAGTCAGCGAACTCCATCTGGACAAGGGACTAAGGCTGCATAGGTGGCCAGTAGAACCTTATCTACTATACAATGCTCACCTGGATTTTAGACCCTTAACAAGCATTTCTTATCAGCATATTTCTGAGTTTAAAACTGAAGTGGAACTGCTCATAGAAAACCATAAAGATGATTGTGACATAGATTGGTAGAAAAGGTAGCAAGGAAGAGGCTGTAATGGTGATGTAGCTCAGCAGTAGAGCCCTTGCCTATAGACATGATGCCCCAGATTCAACACCCTGGACATGGAGGTGCTTATAATCCTAGCACTCTGGAGGCTGAGATAAGAGGATTGCTACAGTGTGAGACCAGCCTGAATTACATAGTGGTTCCAAAACTAAATACAAAGCTAGGACACACCTGTATTAGATGTCGAAATGCACATTTTCAGACTCTAAATTAAAGATAAACTCGAGGTTTTTAAGATAAGGCACACTTGACCCGATCATGCCTGATGGGTGTGATGTTTCCCACAAGCTACAGGCATTTGAAAAAAGTAAAGAAATCCCTTTCTCTGCTTAGAAAAGTATCTTAAGGTTCCTAATGTGAAGAATACACACACGCACACATGCATACACGCATGTGCACGCGTATGCTGCAACAGAGAGCCATATCCTGGGGATGGAGGCTGACAGAGTGCTTCTGAGGGGGGCCAGCATGAGAGCAGAGAGGTCTCTGGAATACAAAGCACACTTTCCAGTCAGATGCAACAAAAATGACTGAGTTCATAAACCTGGCCAGCTAGGAACAAGAGACTGGTGTGGGCCTCTTCTAGAAGATAAAGCCAGGCAGCTGACTCTGACCTTGCTCTTCTGCCAGTTTTGTTTTTCAGAAAGTGAAAATGATGTCAAGTGACTTTTACAGTCAACTGCAATCTCTCTGTATGTTGTTGAGAGGGGAAGGGAACGAAGGCATGGGAAGTATGCACAACATGATTAGCCCCGTGTGGCCTGAAAAGAGAGCAAGGCGTCTACTTCAGTCATGCTGAGTTGAGGTGGACCCCATTTGTGTATCTGAGAAGGGAGAATGGAGCCCTGTGGCTCAAGAAACTGGGTGATAAATGTCTGTTTTCACATATTTAAAAATAGAGCATGTACCATGTACTATACATTACCCCTGGGTTGAAAAAGAAAACACACCCAGAGGTGATGTATATTGCACGAGGAAGCTGTCCACGGAGCTGACTTTTGAAAAATAACAAACATGACATATCATAGTCATTCAATAAGCAAACTGTGTGGAAGAGGGGGAGAATATAGTTAGAAGGAGGAAGAAAGCCATCACCCGAGATAAATCTCAGAATAAACTATAGTTTGGCAGTTAAGAAAAAGTCCAGACATTTTATCTTCTGTTGGGTTTGAATCTGGAAAAAAAAAAAAGCCAACAATCCCCTTCCACTGATCCTTAGCCATGTGACTGAACAGACCCACTGTTCACTCACAAAGGAAGTAAACGGTCAGAATGAGACTGAACTGACCAAGAGAGTGCAAAAGCATCTGCCCTTCTACATTAGGTCAGTTGTCTTAACCCAGATATGTATCCAGGGGTATGGGGTGTGGGGTTGGTCTCTGAAGCCTGAGCTGTCCGCTCTGAGGGCTGAGCTGAG
This sequence comes from Ondatra zibethicus, assembly GCA_004026605.1. NCBI lineage: Eukaryota > Metazoa > Chordata > Mammalia > Rodentia > Cricetidae > Ondatra > Ondatra zibethicus. The sequence continues at coordinate 25,977 of PVIU01020017.1, forward strand.
GCCAGGGAACCTGTCTGTCTGTGGAGAGTAGGGCTACAGAAGCAGGAAGGCTAGAATGCTCCATTAGGATAGGAATACTGTAAATGCAGAAGTGCTGTGTCAGCTACAGCTACACAAAGACAACCCCTCCCAAATAAACACGACTAGACAGGATCTCACTCGGAGATTATGTCACAGCCACCTTTGACCTCCTCTCCAATTCTTTCTCCACCCTCTAGCTGTCAGCCCACCTCTTCACTTCGACTGCCATCTCCAAAGCCACTTGGGACAGTTTTATAAACCTAAGCAACTAGTGGCCCTCAATACAGAGCTTCAGCATCGTCATTGGGTATGAACTCTGCAGGATTGCAAGCTGAGCCTCTTCCGGTGGAGCTGCCCAATCAGAGATGTGGGCCAAAGCTGTCCAAGTGACCACTTTGCAATTTCACTGTGAGAACCACTATTTCAAGACCCTGAACCCATACCACAACTTTTGCGGTCTGGGGCATAGCATCCTAATCCATTCGTCTACCCTGCCTTCTCCTCTGATCTTCTGGCAAGTAGCCACTTTCTCTGACCACTATCTTGTATAAACAGCCTGAATTTTATAACTGCTGCAGCTTAGCAAGAGTGCGGTTGAGCTTGAAGCTTTCATACCTACTGAACTGCCGGTGGGTTAGCGCCAAAATCTCCAGCCTGATGGGAAACTTCACATCACAGCTTCCAACCATGTTCTGAATTTTAAAACTGAAGAATCTGACAGGGAAGCCAAGCTTCTGCACCACACGAGCATACTTTCTTGCTGCCAGTCGAGACTCCTCTTCACTGGGGAGACACAAACACAATTAAAGACACTTTCTTGTTGTTTCATGAGATAGAGCCTAGCTGTATAGCTGAGGCTAGTGGGTAACTCGTGCAATCTTCCTGCTTCCATCTCCCAAGTGCTGGGATTACAGGCATGCATCACCACATCTATTTAATTAATGGCATCTACCATTAATCAAACTGGTTGATTAATAGCACCTTATTCACCCTGTCCCTCTTACCGTCGTTGCATTTGCAGCCTGTACTTCTGACCATCTCTATGTCCTATGTTCATCTTTCAATGTTCCTATGAGACTGTAGGCTGGGTGTGGCTCAGCGACAGAGCACTTGCCGACCATGTGTAAGACTCTGGATTTGGTCCCCAGAATCACAAGAGTAAAGTAAAAATAAGTAAGGCTCCATGAGAAGGATTTCCCTCGCTCACCTTTGTCCATAGTGTCGTGTAAAATGTTTGGTACAATGGACAATTAGTTGGTGAACCGACCCGCACCCATCATCTTGATTGGTCATCCCTCATTGATAAGGTACTTTTACTTGTTCTGAATGTTATTTGAAAAATTAACTACTGCACTATTTCTCAGAATGTGTCCTTAGACCTAAAATCTTATAAGAAGGGCCATGACCCAGGTGTGACCTCTGGCACACAGACACTCTTGTCTGGGCACCAGTGAATTGCTGTCTATAGTCTAAGTTCTTTTGGTACTTGCTACAGCCTAAGAACGTCCCTGATCTAAAAATGTGTGAGCCATTTGTATAGGAACAAAAATAAGTACAAAGACATGCAAAAAATTAATCAACACAAGGAAGACAGATATGGGCCAAGTGAGTGGCATAGACTTGGGTCTTTGAGACAAACTGTCGAAAACAAGTTTAAATTCCTTGAAACTTGCCCAGTTTTTCTCAGCTTCCTCACCCAACTGTATGAGATTCATACTCAGCATGAGGGGAAAGGTATCCAAACTCATAGGTACAACTGACCCCAAATACACATCAGAGAATGGGAAGCCCTGAGATTTGGGCCTCCAGTTTTCCTCTGACATTGTTCACTTGCCCAAACAATAGTGAGCAGCAGGGTTTGCCAGACAGGGGCCACCGTGAGTAAATTCTATGAACACAGCTCTCTCTGTGAGGTATACCCAACTTTAAGTTGCAAACCAGCAGTTCCTAAAGGAAAAGCCACTTGGACTCAGCTTGCCTAAACAAGCAAAGTGCTGAATTCTCTTCCCTAGATCCCTCACTGTCCTCGTATGTGAGTTGGGTCACACACTTCATTTCAATCACCCTTGTGTTCCCCCATCCACTTCTGACTCCTGACATAGCAAGACTATGTCCCAAGTTAGTAATGAAATGAAGACATTTTGTAAAAGAAGTCTTGCTCTGCTGTAAACTTCACATACGGGTTCCTATTTTAACTACAGCTCAAAGTCTACACATATATTCATTGTGCAAACATTAGAGAATAGATTTATAACCCTAAAGTTTCATCACAGGTGCTAAGAATTATTTAAATTTTACCTTCTGTACATATCCCTAAGCAAACATGTATCCTTTGTCCTTATTACAGAAAATAGGTTTGGATAGAATTTGGACAATAATACTGCTCTCTCTCTTGTATAAACCGAACACTTAGAACTCATTATGAAGAACTCAAGAACCAAATAGGTCACCCCACAACATGAGGAACTGCATTAAAGGTTCACAGCATGAGGAAGGTTGAGAGCCACTACTCTAAATGAATCAAAATGCCACCATCTTTTCTCTCTTATTTCTTGTATAATGTAAGACATTAAAAGGGCTAGAAAAATATTGGAGGTCAATATTTATATCATGAGCTACAAGGGGAATGCCTTTCCAAACAAGATTTCAAATGATAAAGGGAAAACATAATGGGAAAAAAATGAATCAGCTAACTACAAACCAACAACTTTAAGTTGTGTTTGAAAACCAATAATTAGCAATCTTGAAAAATATTTGCAGCATAAAATTGCAAAATACTTAAAATACAAAAGACTTCTACCAAAAGACAAATACCTCTAGGATATTGGGCAAAAGATATAATAAGCATTTTGCATGCTCGTGAAGAGATGTTTGATCTCATTAATCATGAAAATACAAATTTAAACGATGTAAGTTTTTTCAATAAGTTTAGCAGATATAAATAATATTGGCAGCCCATGTTCATAGGAATAAAAATGAATGATTGGAGCCTCTGTAGCTGAGGGTCAATATCACCTCTCCAAAGGGGACTTGCTGTCCATCTGACACAAGGAGGACACCAGCTCTCTCCACTGACTGTGGAGCAAACATCAGAGCTCAGGACTTCTGTAGGAGATTCAGGAAAGAGAAATCTTTCCAGAGGTAGCTCCTGAGTAAATGCTTCAGGTATGTTCCATTTAGAAAATGCTATCTTGTCCAATACTGAGGGAACTTAAGAGGTGAGTGAACAGCCACATGGCAGAATGCCCCACTCTCTAGGATCTCCACAGCGGGACAAAACCCCAGGCCCCTCCCCCAACTCCCTCAGCTTTTCTAGCCAGCCACCAGGGAGTGTCCTGTGGCTAGGCTCCCTCCAAACCCAAACCCATCCACTGGATCCTCCAAGTTACTAGCCATACCCCGCCTAAGAGCTGAGAGCTTGCTGTAATACTGAGGGGACCAAGAGCTTGCTACAACACTGTGGGGATTAAGAGAGAGCACCAAGGGAGCAAACCAGGAGAGAAGACCAAGAGAGTAGGCATACAGAGACCTCAGAGGCTTTCTGAGACAAACATTGAAAACACAGAGCAGACCAAGAAAAACTCCCAAACACCCATACAGCCACTGCAAGGATTGGACCAAGACGCAAAGACACTGCCAGCCTCATTTGAAGAAGAGATGGGTAGGCACCAGTGCAAGAATTCCTCCAACAACCTAAAAAGCAACATGGTAACACCAGAACCCAGCAGTCACACAACAGGAAGACTTGATCATCCTAACCCAGAAGTAGAAGAAAACAACTTTAAACATAACCTTTATGAAAATGATGGAAACCTTTAAAGAGGAAATGAAAAATTCCCCTAAAGAAATGGAGAAGACAAACAAAAAATTGGAAGAAATTAATAAATCTCTCAAAGAAACCCAAGAAAACCAAGAAAAAAAACCCAATCAAACAAGTGAAGGAAACAGTTCAAGACTTGAAGACTGAAATAGAGGTAATAAAGAAAACACAAACCAAGGGAAATCTGGATATGGAAAATCTGGGTTAATGAACAGGAACTAGAGATAAGCATAACCATCAGAATACAAGAGATAAAAGAAAGAATCTCAGATGCTGAAGATACTATAAAGGAAATAGACTCATTGGTCAAAGAAAACATTAAATACAACAAATTCTTAACAAAAAAACATGCAGGAAATCTGGGATACCATGAAAAGACCAATCCTAAGAATAATAGGGGTAGAAGAGGGATAAGAACTCCAGATCAAAAGCCCAGAAAATATATTCAACAAAATCATAGAAGAAAACTTTCCCAACCTAAAGAAGGATGTCACTATGAAGGTACAAGAAGCTTACAGAACACCAAATAGACTGCATCAAAAAAATTCCCTCATCATATAATAATCAAAACACAAAACATACAGAATAAAGAAAAAATATTAAGAGCTGCAAAGGAAAAAGGTCAAGTAACATATAAAGGTAACCCTATCAGAATTACACCCATCTTCTCAATGGAAACCATGAAAGCCAGAAGGTCCTGGATAGATGTGCTGCAGACACTAAGAGACCATAGATGCAAGCCAAGACTACTATACCCAGCAAAGCTTTCTTTCACCATAGATGGAGAAAACAAGATATTCCATGACAAAAACAGATTAAAGCAATACATATCCACAAACCCAGCCTTACAGAAAGTACTAGAAGAAAAACCCCAATCCAAGGAAGCTAATTGCACCCACAAAAACACAGGCATCTGATAACTCCCCCAAGCATAACCCAAAGAAGGGAAACACACAAACATTACTACTGAAAAATAACTGGAATTAACAACCACTGGTCATTAATATCGCTTAATATCAATGGACTCAATTCACCTATAAGACGACACAGGCTAAGAGAATGGATACAAAACAGGATTCAGCCTTCTGCTGTATATAAGAAACACCTCAACCTCAAAGACAGATACTACATCAGAGTCAAGGGTTGGGAAAAGGTTTTCCAATCAAATGGACCTAAGAAACAAGCAGGTGTGGCTATCCTAATATCTAACAAAATTGATTTCAAACTAAAATCAGTCAGAAGAGATGGAGAAGGACACTAAATACTCATAACAGGAACAATTCATCAAGATTCAGTCTTAATCCTGAACATTTATGCCCCTAATAAAAGAGCACCCACATATGTAAAAGAAACATTACCAAAACTTAAATCACACATCGAACCCCACACTCTAATAGTAGGAGACTTCAACACTCCTCTCTCACCAATGGACAGGTCAACCAGACAAAAACTAAACAGAGAAATAAGAACTAACAGATGTTATGAATCAAATGGACCTAACAGACATCTATAGAACATTCCACCCAAACACAAAAGAATATACCTTCTCAGCACCTCATAGAACTTTCTCTAAAATTGATCACATACTCAGTAATAAAGCAAACCTCCACAGATACAAAAAAAATTGCAGTAACCCCCTGTGTCTTATTGGATCACCATGGATTAAAGTTAGAATTTAAAACACTACTCTCAGAAAGCTTAAAACTCATGGAAATTGAACAGAGAACTACTGAACTACCCCTGGGTCAAGGAAGAAATAAAGAAATTAAAAATCTTTCTTGAATTCAATAAGAATGAAGGCACAACATACCCAAACCTATGGGACACTATGAAAACAGTGCTAAGAGGAAAGTTCATAGCACTAAGTGCCCACATAAAGAAAATGGAGAAAGCTCACATTAGCAACTTAACACACCTGAAAGTCCTAGGATAAAAAAGAAGCAGACTCACCCAGGAGGAGTAGAAGACAGGAAATGATCAAATTGAGGGCTGAAATCAACAAAATAGGAACACAGAATACAAAGAATCAATGAAACAAAGAGCTGGTTCTTTGAGAAAAAAACAAGATTGACAAACCTTTATCCAAACTAATCAAAAGGCAGAGAGAGAACATCCAAATTAAAATCAGAAATGAAAAGGGACATAACGACACTGAGGTAATTCAGAGACTCATTAGGTCTTACTACAAAAACCTGAACTCCACAAAATTGGAATATGTAAAAGAAATGAACAATTTTTTAGATAGATACCATATACCGAAATGAAAGACAATTTAAACTGAGCAATTTAAATAGACACATAAACTGCAAGGAAATAGAAGCTGTAATCAAAAACCTCCTAACCAAAAAAAGCCCAGAACCAGAAGGTTTTAATGCAGAATTCTATCAGAACTTCCAAGAAGAGCTAATACCTATACTCCTCAAAGTGTTCCACATAATAGAAACAGAAGAGTCATTGCCAAACTATTTTTATGAGGCTACAGTTACCCCGATACAAAAACCACACAAAGACCCAACCAGGAAAGACAATTACAGACCAATCTTACTTATGAACATGGATGCAAATACACTCAATAAAATACTGGCAAACCGAATCCAAGAACACATCAAAAAAATCATCCATTATGATCAAGTAGGCTTCATCCCAGAGATGCAGGGCTGGTTCAACATACAGAAATCAATGTAATCCATCATATAAATAAACTGAAAGAAAAAAACCATATGATCATTTCATTAGATGCTGAAAAAGCATTTGACAAAATTCAACACCCCTTTATGATAAAGGTCTTGGAGAGTTTAGGGATACAAGGTTCATATCTAAATATAATAAAAGCAATATACAGCAAGCCGACAGCTACCATCAAATTAAATGGAGAGAAACTCAAAGTGATTCCACTAAAATCAGGAACAAGACAGGACTGTCCACTCTCCCCATATCTCTTTAATATAGTGCTTGAAGTTCTAGCAATAGCTATAAGACAGAATAAGGAGATCATGGGGATTCAAATTGGAAAGGAAGAAGTCAAACTTTTGTTATTTGCAGATGATATGATAATGTACATAAGTGACCCCAAAAACTCTACCAAAGAACTTCTACAGCTGATAAATACCTTCAGTGATGTGGCAAGATACAAGATCAACTCAAAAAAATCAGTAGCCCTCCTATACACAAAGGATAAAGAAACAGAGAGGGAAATCAGAGAAACATCACCTTTCACGACAGCCAAAATTGCATAAAGTATCTTGGGGTAACACTAAGCAAGGAAGTAAAAGATCTATTTGACAAGAATTTTAAGACCTTGAAGAAAGAAATTGAAGAGGATACCAGAAAATGAAAGGATCTCCCATGCTCCTGGATTGGTAGGATCAATATAGTAAAAATGGCAATTCTACCAAAGGCAATCTATAGATTCAATGCAATCCCCATTAAAATGCCAAAAAAAAAATTCTTCACAGACCTTGAGAGAATAATAACTAAGTGTATATGGAAAAACAAAAAGCCCAGGATAGCCAAAACAATCCTATAAAATAAAGGAACTTCAGGAGGCATTACCATCCCTGACTTCAAAATCTATTATAGAGCTATAGTAATAAAAACAGCTTGGTATTGGCATAAAAACAGATGTTGAACAATGGAATTGAATTGAAGACCTGGATATTAATCCACAAACCTATGAACACCTCATATTTGACAAAGAAACTAAAAGTATACAATGGAAGAATGAAAGCATCTTTAACAAATGGTGCTGGCATAACTGGATGTCAACCTGTAGGAAAATGAAAATAGATCCTTATCTCCATGCGCAAAACTCAAACTGAAATGGCTTAAAGACCTCAATATAAATCCGACCACACTTATCCTGATAGAAGAGAAAGTGGGAAGTAGCCTGCAACACATGGGCACAGGAGACCACTTCCTATGTAAAACCCCAGTGGCACAGACAATAAGAGCAACAATGAATAAATGGGACCTCCTGAAACTGAGAAGCTTCTGTAAAGCAAAGGACACAGTCATTAAGACAAAAAGGCATCCTACTGAATGGTAGAAGATCTTCACTAACCCCACATCGGACAAAGGTCTGATCTCCAAAATATACAAAGAACTCAAGAAACTAGACATTAAAATGCTAAATCACTCAATTAAAAAATGGGGTAATGATCTGAACAGAGAATTCTCAACAGAAGAGGTTCAAATGGCCAAAAGATACATAAGGTCATGTTCAACTTCCTTAGCGATCAGGGAAATGCAAATCAAAACAACTTTGAGATACCATATTACACCTCTCAGAATGCCTAAAATCAAAAACATCAATGATAGCCTATGCTGGAGAGGATGTGGTATAAGGGGAACACTCATCCATTGCTGGTGGGAATGTAAACTTGTGCAACCACTTTGGAAATCAGTGTGGCAGTTTCTCAGGAAATTGGGAATCAACCTACCTCAGGATCCAGCAATACCACTCTTGGGAATATACCCAAGAGATGCCCAATCATACTACAAAAGCATTTGTTCAACTATGTTCATAGCAGCATTATTTGTAATAGCCAGAACCTGGAAACAACCTAGGTGCCCCTCAATGGGAGAATGGATCAAGAAAGTGTGGAATATATACACATTAGAATACTACTCAGCGGTAAAAAAACAATGACATCCTTAAATCTGCGTGCAAATGGATGGAAATAGAAAACACTATCCTTACTGATATATCCCAAACCCAAAAAGATGACCACTCATTAGTCGACCCTAGCCATAAACAAAGAACATTAAGCTTATAGCTCACAAGCCTAGAGAAGCCAAATAGCAAGGTAAACCCAAAGAAAAACATATATAGATCCTCCTGGAAAGTGGAAGCAAACAAGATCGCCGGGCAAAAAGTGGAGGCACGGGAATGGGAATAGGGGTATAGGTAGGGGTGGGGGTGAAAGGGAGAGAGGGAGGTAGAAGAGAGAAGGAATGGACTGGGGAGAGTTTGGGGGAGTGGGAGGATGGAAATGGAGGAAGGGTGGATATTGGAGAAGGAATAAGATATCTACATTAAGGTAGTCATTTTAGGATTGGCAAGAGTCTTGACTCTAGAGGGGATCACAGGAGTCCACGGGGATGTCCCCAGCTAGGTACTTGGGCAGCAGAGGAGAAGGTGCCTGATCTAGCCTTGTCCCA
>PVIU01020018.1:0-34947 GCA_004026605.1 Ondatra zibethicus
GCAGCACAGACACTGAGAGAAACAATTAATAAATGGGACCTCCTGAAACTGAAAAGCTTCTCTAAAGCAAAGGACACGATCAACAAGATAAAACGACAGCCTACAGAATGGGAAAAGATCTTCACTAACCCCACATCAGACAGAGGTCTGATCTCCAAAATATACAAAGAACTCAAGAAATTGGACACCAAAAAAAAAACAACCACATAATCCAATAAAAAAGTGGAGTACAGACCTAAACAGAGAACTCTCTCAACAGAGGAATCTAAAATGGCTGAAAGACACTTAAGGAAATGTTCAACATTCTTAGTCATCAGAGAAATGCAAATCAAAACAACTCTGAGATTCCATCTGACACCTGTAAGAATGGCCAAGATCAAAAACACTGATGACAACTTATGCTGGAGAGGTTGTGGGGAAAAAGGGAACACTTCTGCATTGCTGGTGGGAATGCAAGCTGGTATAACCCCTATGGATATCAGTGTGGCGATTTCGCAGAAAATTAGGAAACAACCTTCCTCAAGACCCAGTAATACCACTTTTGGGTATATATCCAAAGAATACTCAATCGTGCCACAAGGACATGTACTCAACTATGTTCACAGTAGCTTTATTTGTCATAGCCAGAAACTAGAAACAACCTAAATGTCCCTTGATTGAAGAATGGATAAAAAAAATGTGGTACATTTACACAATGGAGTACTACACAGCAGAAAAAAAAATAGCAACAGCTTGAATTTTGCAGGAAAATGGATGGAATTAGAAAGCATTATTTTGAGTGAGGGAACCCAGACACAGAAAGACAATTATCACATGTACTCACTTATAGGTGGTTTTTAAACATAAAGCAAAGAAAGCCAGCCTACGAACCACAATCCCAGAGAACCTAGACAACAATGAGGACACTAAGAGAGACATACATAGATCTAATCTACATGGGAAGTAGAAAGTAGAAAAAGACACAATCTCCTGAGTAAATTGGGAGCATGGGGACCTTGGGGGAGGGTTAAAGGAGGGAGAGGAGGGGAGGGGAGGAGAGAAAAATGTAGAAGAATAAATATCATAAAAAAATAAAAAGAATGGAATCACATGGCCTTATAGCCTCTTTGAGTGTGGCTTCTTAACTTTTTGTTGTAAATTTTTAAAATTATTTTTTGTGTGCACATGTATATGGAGGACAGAGGACAACTTTTTTTTTTTTAAAAATTTATTTATTTATTTATTTATTTATTTATTTATTTATTATGTACACAATATTCTGTCTGTGTGTATGCCTACAGGCCAGAAGAGGGCACCAGACCCCATTAAAGATGGTTGTGAGCCACCATGTGGTTGCTGGGAATTGAACTCAGGACCTTTGGAAGAGCAGGCAATGCTCTTAACCTCTGAGCCATCTCTCCAGCCCCAGAGGACAACTTTTAAATTTCTGTTCTCTCCTTCCTCCATGTGGATCCTGAGGATCAAAATCAGATTATCAGGCCTGGCAGCAAGTATCTTTAATTGCCAAAACATTTCACTGCCATGAATATGGCTTTATTTAATATTTACACATCTGACATTCATCCATGTTGCAACATGTAACAGTAGCCGTTCCCTTTTTAAAAAGATTTTAACTTTTTAGATTTATTTTTATATGTATGAGTGTTTTGCCTGTATGTATGCATGCATATCAAATGGGTGCTTAAGGAGATCAAAAGAGGACCTTGGATTCCCTGGAACTGGAGTTACAGATAACTAGATGGTTACAGATAGTTATTGGGGACAGAATCCAGGTCCTCTGCAAGAGCAACAAATGCCTTTTTTTTTCTTTCTTTTTTTTTTTTTTTTTTTTTTTTGGTTTTTTTCAAGACAGGGTTTTTCTCTGTTGCTTTGGAACCTTCCTGGAACTCATTCTGTAAACCAGGGTGGCCTCAAACTTAGAGATTCACCCGCCTCTGCCTCCCTAGGATTAAAGGCGTGCATCACCACCGCCCAGTGGTGCAACAAACGCTCTTAACCACTGAGCCATCTCTCCAGCCCCATTTTATAATTTTAAATTATGTGTATATATGTGTGCCGGTTTATGCACATGTGGGATTATGCAAGTGCCTGTGGAGTCTGGAGGAGAGCAGCATCAGATCCCCTGAAGTTATAGGCAGCCATTAGTTGCCTGACATGGGTTCTGGAAACTGAACTTGAGTCCTTTGCAAGAGCAGTAAGTGTTCTTAACCCCTGAGCCATGTCTCCAGCCCAAGTTTGTCCATTTTTAATACAAAACTTCATTCCACTATATGAATGTATCTCAGTGTATATCACCTACCAGATGATAACCACTTGGACTGTTTCCATTTGTGGGGCAATTTCATGTTCGGTTTCTATTTCACTTGGGATAAAATAAAAAAATAGGATTGTATGTGAATTTGTTGATGGCCTTTGCCATTACACTTTGTCCTATATTACCTTAATGCAAAATTATAAACTTAAAATTTTTATTACATTTATTTGTGTATATATGCACGTGAGGTTGTGGAAGTCAAAGGACAACCTGTGAGAGTCAGTTCTCTCCTTCTACCAGAACCTTTCACCTGAGTCTCAGGGACTGAATTTAGGTTGTCAAGCTTGGCCACAGGCACCTGTACCTGCTAAGCAATCTTGCATCACTTTGAGGACTGTAGAATTCAGTTTTAACACCAACTCATTGAACATGCATTTGGAAACACTCTTGCTCTGGTTTGAATATGCTTTGTTCCCCTAACTCTTGCAATAGTTTCTTTTTGTTTTGAGATAGAGCCTCACTTCCTGGCCCTGGCTGGGCTGAAACTCACAGAGTTCTGACTGCCTAGTGCTGGGACTAAAGGCATGTACCACAAAGTTTAAGTCACAAAGAATTACTTGATGGTATTAAGAGGAAAGGAAGTTGACTTGGCTATGGTACGCAGAAGTAGGGCTTAAGGAAGTTACAACTTCATGGCTGAAGCCTGATAACTTTGTAAGCAGAAAGACACGTGTCTGTCTAATGTCTCACCACGATGTCAGCCACCCTGAATCTATACCATGCTGTTGGCTTCCAGCCTCCAAAATTGTAAGCTAAGTACCCCCTTTTACTCTAAGAAGTAACCTAATTCATTACAGTAATGAAATTTTGACTACAGCTTATAATCAGGTCCTTCCCTGAAACAGTAGCTATTATATTCAGTAGATATTCATTAAAAGTTACTGAAATGGGCTGGTAGGATGGCTCAGTGGGTAAAAGGAACCAGCCATGAGCCTGAAAACCTGCATTCAATCCCCAGAACCCCAGAAAAGACAGAACCAATCACCTCAAGTTGTCCTCTAAATCTCACACACCTGTGTACTTTAAAGTTCATACGACTGGGTGGTGGTGATACAAGTCTTTAATTTTAGCACTTGGAAGGCAGCGGCAGGCAGATCTCTGTGAGTTCGAGGCCAGCCTGGTCTACAGAGCGAGTTCCAGGACAGGCTCCAAAGCTACCCTGTCTCAAAAACAAACAAAAAGAACAAAGCAAGTGGGCTGGAGAGATGGCTCAGAGGTTAAGAGCATTGCCTGCTCTTCCAAAGGTCCTGAGTTCAATTCCCAGCAACCACATGGTGGCTCACAACCATCTGTAATGAGGTCTGGTGCCCTCTTATGGCCTGCAGGTATACACACAGACAGAATATTATATACATAATAAATAAATATTAAAAAAAAAAAAGAACAAAGCAAGTTTCAGGACAGCCAGAGCCATAATATAGAGAAACCCTGTCTTGAAAAATAAATAAATAAATAGATAAGATAAAAATGTGCACACATGCACACCTCTTATCTGGCATCATCAAAATCTGCAACCTCAGCACTTGGAAGACATAAAAAGAAAACTGACAGGCCGGGCGGTGGTGGCGCACGCCTTTATTCCCAGCACTCGGGAGGCAGAGACAGGCGGAGTTCTGTGAGTTTGAGGCCAGCCTGGTCTACAAGAGCTAGTTCCAGGACAGGCTCCAAAGCTACAGAGAAACCCTGTCCCGAAAAACAAAACAAAAAAACAAAAAAGAAAGAAAGAAAAAAAGAAAACTGACACAACCTTGAGGCCGGCCTTAGGATTGAAGGATTTCTAGACCATCCTGGGGTAGAGCGCAAGATCCTATAGCAAAAATAAATAAATAAATAAATAAAAAATAAAAAACAAGAGATCACTTCATACTAAACACCCAGCAAATGGCTTTCCATCCATTAACAATGTATCTGATAAGCACTTTCACTTTGTGTAGCATATTAGCTACACTACAACAGAAGTGTAGAGACAACAAGACCTTAATAGTGTGAAAACTGCCCTTCAATATGCCAATAAAAATCTCCACAATATTGCACACATGAAGAGATTTTATTATTTTTATTTGTGTGTGTATGTGTGTGCACGCACGTGTGCACGTGTGCCTGAGAAGACAGAAGAGGGTGTCAGATCTCCTGGAGCTGAAATTACAGGTGGTTGGGAGCCACCTGATAGGGGTACTGGGAACCACACTAGGGTCCTCAGGAAGAGTTGCAAGTACTCTTAACTGCTTAGCCATCTCTCAACCCACAGGAAGAGATTTTTAAGGGTGTTTTATTTGATATCTGTATTTTTACAAAAAGTGTTCCGTGGGACTGGAGATATAGGTGAATTACTCTGTAGACTTGAAGTTCTGTAAAGAAAACTTTTGTAATGAACACAACTTACTGACCTGAAGTTGGAAGTGGAAGAATAGAAGGACTGAGAGAAGGAGGTGACACAGGCAGACAGCGCAGTGCCCTCCTGGGGAGACTGCTTGTCCTTAGGGGTTTGGGAGCTTCCCTCCTGTATCCAGTTTCCTCCCCAGAGAGAGCTTTTCATCTAGCCTGGTCCCATGCAACTGCTCTCATACAGAAATCACTTAGTGGGCTGGAGAGATGGCTCAGTTGTTAAGAGCACTGGCTGCTCTTCCAAAGGTCCTGACTTCAATTCCCAGCAACCACATGGTGGCTTGCAGTCATCTATAATGAGATCTGGTGCCCTCTTCGGGTGTGCAGGCAGAACCCTGTATACATACTAAATAAATATTAAAAAAAAAAAAAAGTGGCCGGGTGGTGGTAGCGCATGCCTTTAATCCCAGCACTCAGGAGGCAGAGACAGGCGGATCTCTGTGGGCTCGAGGCTAAGCTGATGTACAAGAGCTAGTTCCATGACAGTCAGGGCTGTTACACAGAGAAATAAACAAACAACAAAACCTATCTACCTTTTCCCTATTGCCCACTCCACAATTCCACACTGGCCAGTCATACTTCTTATGTCCAGTCACTACCATCCCTGTATTTCATCTCATCCAGTGAAAACCTTGATTTGTCTTAAGAAGAATGCTGTGTGAGGTGACACTCTGATCTATCAAATTTAAGCTGAACCAAAGACGTGCTTAATGTATCAGTACCCAATCTACTACAGGTCTAGCTGTGAAGAGGTACGATATCCAGCCTGTACAGCAGTTTCAATCACACTGTTCAAAGGCCACATTTAAGTAGAGAGCACAAACTGAGACCTAAAATAAAGCAAGAAACTGGACTGATAACATTAACCTATAATCTGAGATACTGGAGCGCTTGTGGCAGGACGATCTTAAATCTAAGGACTCCTGAGCTACAGAGAATTCAAGGGCAGCCTGAGAAATTTAGTAAGACTCTGTCTCAAATTTAAGAAGGGCCAGGTGCCAGCTGTGGAGGCGCACATCTTTAGTCCCATCACTTAGGAGGTGAAGGCCAGTAGATTCTTTGTCTGCATAGCGAGTTCCAGGCCAGTGAGAGCTATATAGTGAGATCCTGTCTTAAAAAGAAAAAGAGGCTGGGAAGATAGATGGCTTAGCTGTTAAGAGCGCACTGGTTTAATTCCCAGAACCGACATCCTCACACAGACATACACGCAGGCAAAACACGAATGAACATGACATAAAAATAAAATAAAAAATGTAAAAAAAAAAAAAAGAGAAAGGGGTGAAGCTATAGTTCAGTGGTAAAGCATTTGTCTAGTATGTGTCCAATACTTGGGCATGATCTTCACAATTTATTTTTTTGATCTTCAGTATTTAATAGAAAACAGAAAAAAATAAAACCTCATATGAATAAAATTCATGAGGTTTCATAACTAATTAGCATGCTAAGCTCCTTTTTTCTTAACTCTATAAACGTAACTAATTCCCAACAGCTAGGTATTATTTGCCCATTACAACCCTGAATTTTTTAGCATTGAAACTCCCGCATACATAGAAACACCTCAGTCCAGACAAACTAGAATGGTTGATTACCTTTCTACCAGCCCCTATTATGTTTCAAACATAGGTTAGGTAGATAACAACAAAGAAAAGATACAAATGTCCTTGGTTTTATGGAATTTAAGGTCAAGAGTAGGAGGCAGGCAAGAAAATAAAGGAATCAGTTCCAACAAAGCTAAGCACTAAGGAGGAAGTGAATCAAGAACACGGGGAGTCTACTATCTGCAGCAAGGAGAGTAGGAGAGGCTTCTCTGAGAGCTGCCAGCAGAAACTTCAGAGGAGAGAAGGGTATGTGGGGCTCCCAACAGCGACCTCCTCTGAACAGCTGAGGCCATGAAGCTGATAAGGTTGGCTCAAAGAACTGAAAGAGAAACTGTCACTGATAGTTTAAAGGGGTGGGGGGGGGATGAGGTGTGTCAGAGTAAGAAGAAACAATATCAGAGGAATGCAAACCAGGGTCAGAAGTAGAGATATTTCATTTGAAGACAGCAAGAAAGCACCAAATGGTTTGAAGCAGAGGAGCAATTTATCCACTAAGGTATTTTAGAGGAGCACTTGGGGCCAGGGTGGGAGTGTAGAGGAGTCACTCTGAGAACTGGTGCATCCTCAGCAGAGGAATGGTGGCCTACAAAGTAAGCAGTCACAGGCATGGAGAGAACTGGGAAGGCCTAAGAGGCGCTAAGAAAGAACATCCCACAGAATGCTGTATTTAAGATGTTTGTTGGTATTATCTCTTTCGGAGAGACGCCACTGGCAGAGGAACATGATTCAAACAGTGGACACTGGCTACTTATTCAGATTAAGGAAGGTATGAGCTGAAGAGATGGCTCAGCAGTTAAGAGCACTTTCTGCTCTTCCAGAGAACCTGAGTCTGATTCCTGATGCCCTCTTCTGTTATGCAGACATACATGCAAATAGAACACTCATATACGTAAAGTACATAAATAAATCTTTCTTTTAAAAAAGAGTAAGGAAGGGAAAGAGGGTGTGGTGAAGTAATGGCTCAGCAGATAAAGGTGCTTGGCGCTAAGCCGGACAAGCAAAGTCCCATCACTGGCACACATGGTGGAAAGAGCGAGCCAATTCCCAAAAGTCATCCTCTAACCTACACATGCAGGCAAACAATGGATAGTCTATCTTAGCTGGGCCTATTATAGATTTCCTAGGACCTCTCTTTAGTGTTTTGTATAAAACACTGATATAAAGTATCCTCGTACAAATGTTTCTCATAAACTCAGGGAATGGAAACGTTATACAGCGGTTCATGTTAGTCTGCTGTAGATTTTGAAGGCTATAATGAATTTGTGAGCGGCAGTGTTAACTTGCCAAGTGCTACGTTTGTATAATAGTGTTACATATAGCTTGCTGAAACTTATTTACTAGTTTCACTTGGCTTTTATTTGGAAATGATTAGAAGAGTGAAGTCTCTTGGCAGCTTTGATTCATTTTGTGTGTGTGTGTGTGAGAGAGAGAGAGAGAGAGTGAGTGCACGCACCTGTGTGTTTATTCCTAGATATACTACGCAGGCACTCTACCACTGAGCTCTGTGTCCAACCCCGATGGGAGCTTTGATATCAAAGCTTTTAAGAAAAATACAAAACTCATTAAAAATTTCTGCTGAGGGCTGGAGAGATGACTCAAAGTTAAGCAGCTCTTCCAGAGGTCCTGAGTTCAACTCCCAGCAACCACAAGGTGGCTCATAACCATCTATGAGATCTGGTGGCTCTCTTCTGGTGTGCAGGCATATCTGTAGATAGAACACTGTATACATAATAAATAAATCTTAAAAAAAAATCTGCTGAGCCAAAAGTCATTTTAGAATTAGTTCTGTTGGTATATTTATTGTTTACTCAACAGTAGAGATTGTTGTTTTTTAACAAATGTGTTAGGTTAGATGAACAAAATGGAAGTGTTTGCCACATTCAAGGATCTTATAGAGAGAAGTGGCTTACAGTCACTTTACATTGGATTGCAGGTTATGAAGGGCGGGCAGATATATGTGGGGTTTTATATTGGCCTGATAAGGATGATTTAAGCTGAGAACTAGAACAGATGTTAAGAAAAAGATTAGGGATCTGCAGAATAAAGGGAGGTTGTTGTGTGTTCATTTTTGAGAGACCGGTGTGTATAGAAGAAGCTAGGCAGGAAAGACTGAGTCCCTTCATGAAACTGAATGAAGAGGATTGTATATGCCTTGTTTTAGTTTTTCAGATAGGATCTCCTTGTGCAATGCAGGCTGGCCTTGAACCTTTTCCCTCTGTATCCTAAGTGCTGGCATTACAGATGTGAACTATCTAACCTAGCTGTAGAAGCAGAATCTGTTTTAACTGTGAGAATGGAGAAGTTAAGGTTAATGGATTATAGGCAACATTAACAGTAAAGATGGGTAGGTCGATGGTGGCATACACCTTAATTCCAGTACTCAAGAGGCAGACATAGGCAGATCTCTGTGAGTTCAAGACCAGCTTGGTCACCAGAGTGAGTTCCAGGACAGCCAGGGCTACACAGAGAAATCCTGTCTCAAAAAACCACAAACAACAACAACAAAAAGGTAAAGATAACATGAGAAAACTTAAAAGTTTGTTGGATATTAAGTATTGTTTCAATTAACTTGTATTTTGTTTACCTACATAGTGGATATATAATTTATTTTACTGCAAGTTGGTGTTACAAATAAATCTTCAGTAATAGGCAGTGGTACATGCCTAAAGTCCCATTACTCTCCTTAAAATGGGACACTCACAAGTGGGAGCCTATGAGATGGCTCATCAGGTAAAGAAAGGCACCTGCTACCAAGACCAAGTTTAATGACCTGAATTCAGTCTTCAGAACCCACATAGAGAATCAACTCCTGAAAGCTGTTACTTTGTTGCTCATATACATGCCATGGCACTCAAGCACCCCCCAACACATAAACAAACAAATGTAAATTTTACAAAGTTAAAACCCAGGGCTGGAGAGATGGCTCAGCGGTTAAGAGCACTGGCTGCTCTTCCAGAGGTCCTGAGTTCAATTCCCAGCAACCACATGGTGGCTCACAACCATCTGTAATGAGATCTGGCACCCTCTTCTGGCGTGCGGGCATACATGGAGGCAGAATGTTGTATACATAATAAATAAATCTTTAAAAAAAAAAGTTAAAAATCAAAGAGTGGTTCAGTGGTAGACTGCTGGCCTAGCATGTGCAACCCTCAAGATCTCTCTCTCTCTCTTTCTCTCACACACACACACACAAAATGAATCAAAGCTGCCAAGAGACTTCACTCTTCTAATCATTTCCAAATAAAAGCCAAGTGAAACTAGTAAGTTTCAGCAAGCTATATGTAACACTATTATACAAACGTAGCACTTGACAAATTAACACTGCCGCTCACAAATTCATTATAGCCTTCAAAATCTACAGCAGACTAACATGAACCGCTGTCAGCTAAAAGTATAACGTTTCCATTTCCTGAGTTTATGAGAAACATTTGTATGAGGATACTTTATATCAGTGTTTTATACAAAACACTAAAGAGAGGTCCTAGGAAATCTCTAATAGGCCCATCTAAGATAAAGAATATCAATTTTTTTTCAATATGGGGGTTGGAATCTCAAGCCTCCTGCACACTAGGTGACCACTCTAATATTAAATTATATCCCTAGCTCTCTTCTTATCTTCTGAGATGGTTTCATCAAGTTGTTCAGTCAGTTTAGCCTTCATCTTACTCTTCAGTGCAAACAGACCTAAGTAGAGCGGCTGGGATTATAGGTCTGTGCCACCAAGCCATCTTCAAAGACAAATTTCACTGCTGCCACTTTAAGTAATGTGGCCAGGGGGTGGTATCACACACCTTTAATCCCAGCACTTGGAATGCAGAGGCAGAAGGATCTCTATGAGTTTGAGGCCAGCCTGGTCTAAGGAGTGAGTTCCAGGACAGTCAAAGAAACCTTGTCTCGAGGGGCTGGACAGATGGCTCAGCGGTTAAGAGCATTCACTGCTCTTCCAGAGGTCCTGAGTTCAATTCCCAGCAATCACATGGTGGCTCACAACCATCTATAATGAGATCTGGTGCCCTCTTCTGGGGTGCAGGTACACATGCAGACAGAATACTGTATACATAAATAAATCTTTAAAAAAAAATTAAAAAAAAAAAAACCTTGTCTCGAAACACTGAAAAAAGGAAGGAAGGAAGGAAGGAAGGAAGGAAGGAAGGAAGGAAGGAAAACCAGGAATGGTGGGTCCCATTGTAATCCTGGCATTTGGAAAGCTGAGGCAGGCAAACTGTCATAGGTTTCAGGACAGCTTAGATATAAATGAAACACTTTCTCTCTAAAAAGAAAGAAGAGAAAAAAAGAAAGGAAAGAAAGAAAACTATAAATATGGTATGAATATACCTGAACAAGCAAAGCAGCAAGAAAGAAAAAGAGAAAGAAAGGGAGGAAGGGAGGGAGGGAGAAGGGAGGGAGGGAGGGAAGAAGGAAGTCTTGTTGCGTAGTTCTGTCTGGCCTTGAACTGTTGCTCCTCCTGGCTTCAGGTTCCTGAGTGATAGGGTTACAGCTGTGCACTTCCATGGTAGGTTAGGGCTGAGTAAAGCATCAATGACAAGTATCCTGCAGTTTAAAAATGGAAAAGGAATAGCGCAACCAAATAAAAACCAGGGTCACTATCAGGTTACATGATAGTAATGAAAATCCTCCAAGGCTTGGAAGTATAGCCCAGTGGCACAGTATGCCCAGCATATATGATGTCTTGGGTTTAATCTCCAGTGTTACTTTTATGAGCATGAGTGCACGCACGCACATGCACACACACGCACACACACACACGCACACACACACACACACACACACACACACACACACACACATTATACAAATACCTTCCCAAGAAAAAAGAATCACTGACTCAAGAAAAAAAAATCTTTAGGGGTGGAGAGATGACTCAGTGGTTAAGAGCACTGGCTCTTTCAGAGGACCTGGGTTCCATTTCCATGATGACATGGCAGCTCATCACCATCTGGAACTCCAGTTCCAGGGGATCCAACACCCTCTTCAGTTCTCTGCAGTCACCAGGCATGAATGTGGTACACAAACATACATGCAGGCAAAAATATCCATATACAAAAAATTTCTTCAAAGTTAAATAAAGTGCCTCTAGTGGCTGGGTATACAGCTCAGAAGCAAAGCAATTTAGTACAAATGATATCCTGGATTCAATGACAGCAGCAGCAACAAAAATACAAAAACCATCCCACCAATTAAATCATATTAGAGATTTAAATGAGCTAGCAGCTTTGCCATGTTAAACATCTCTTGTCAAGTTCTTTGGGTTGCATGTATGCCCTTAACTTGGATACACTATAGGAAACAAGCAGATATTTTTCTCCCCAACTAGTTACAATGTCTTACTCAGAAAGATGAACTTACATACAAAGCAGTGGTCTCAATCATGAACATGAATCATAATTGCCTAGCCTGTACTTGTTACAAATATAGAATCCAGGACTTTCAGTCTCTGAGGGTCTGATTTAGTAGACTGGGGATAGAAACTATGCCCCTCAAACCCCCAGCCTATTTTTTGTTGTTTTACTTTATCATGTGTGCCTTTTTAAACTGGTACATATGCATCATACATAGTGTTGTTTTTTAAAATCAACCTACATTTTAAATAAACAACACAGGTGACTACCGACACAGGCGGTCCATCTAACCACCAAGGAAAGCACAAGCGGCTTACCAACTGTCCCTTCAGGAAGTATTCATTTGGAGGTGCTACAGTAATGCTGACATAATGGGATAGGTTCCCACCTGAAAACTTAGGGAACAGCCTCCTTACTAACTGTGCACCACTCTCCTATTAGACACTGGCAGACCTGTCATGGTTTTTTTGTTCTTTCTACAAGGACCATGAACTAGTCAAGCCCAACGTGAAGCATCCTATGAAAACTCAGCATTAGTCAGGAAAGACCTGGGATACACTGCTTATGTTCTACAGACTCAAGATCCTAAAATCAGCCGGGCAGTGATGGCTCACGCCTTTAATCCCAGCACTCAGGAGGCAGAGGCAAGTGGATCTCTGTGAGTTCGAGACCAGTCTGGTCTACAAGAGCTAGTTCCAGGACTGGCTCCAAAGCTACAGAGAAACCCTGTCTCGAAAACAAAACAAAACAAAAGATCCTAAAATCAGGTGGACTTTAATAAGGCCACCCAGAAGACAGCTCTCTCTCTTGGATTCCTTGGAGGGTCAGGCATAGTGCTAAACAGACAAAAACAAACAACAACAAAAACAAAGAGAAGGCACTGGTGCTCCTGTTAGGATGCACAAGGAAAGGAACTTTTGATCCAGTTCCCATCTGATTGCAAACATGCCAACAAGTAGCTGAAGGGGAGGTAGAATTGCTGTTACAATATTTGTGAAACCATATACAAACTTCACATTCTTTTTTCAAATAGATATTTAGAATTAGATCTAAAGTTGCAACCTCCTTCATTTATTACTTTGGAAATACTTTTTTTATTAAAGATACGTTTATTTTTATTTTTATTTTGTGTGTTTGAGTGTTTTGCCTGTATGTTTGTTTATATATCATCCACGCACTTGGCGCCTGTGGAGGTCAGAAGAGGAGATCTGATTCCCTAGAACTAGAGTTAAAAACAGTTGTGAGCCAACAAACTGAACCCAGGTTCTCTGCAAGAACAGTACGCTGCTTTTACCGACTGAGCCATCTCTCCAGCCCCTGGAAATGCTCTTTGTGGATCAGGTAAAATATCTCTACCACCAATAGATGCACTTCGCCCAATCAATCATTCATCAAAAATCATTAAAGTCAGAATAACTGGCAGTTTAATTCATTCCTCTTTGGAACAGATGCTGTATGTAGGAAGGCTTTACCAAGCACCCTAAACAATCTCCCTAATTGGTTTGATAACTTTCTCTATTTGGTGTATCTTAAAAACATGAATTTTAACAACACAGAAACTGGTCATGAAACATTATTCTCTAGCTGGACATGAAGCTGGGTGTGGTGGGGGCTCAAGCTTGTAATCCCAAAACTCTGAAGGCTGAGGCAGGAGAACTCCAAGTACAAAGCCAGCACAGACTACATAGCAAGACTTATCTCAAAAACAAACCAAGAGCTAGAGAGATGGCTCAGCTGTTACAAGAACTTGCTGCTTTTGCAGAAGATCTGGATTTGGTTCCAGCACCCACATGACAGCTTACAACTGTCTGTAACTCCAGCTCCAGGCAGTCCAATACCCTCCTCTGATCTCCATGAGCAACAGGTACACACATGGTCCAGATACACAAGAAGGAAAAACACTCACACACATGTTTAAAAAAAAATGTTTAGGGGCTGGAGAGATGGCTCAGCAGTTAAGAGCACTGACTGTTCTTCCAGGGGACCCAGGTTCAATTCCGAGCACCACATGGCAGCTCCTGTCTGTAACCCCAGTTCCAGGGAATCTGGTACCCTCACACTGACACACATGTAGGGAAAACATCAATTCATTATATATATATATATATACACACACACACACATATACATACACACACAAATCAAAACAATATTTTTTTTAATTATTTATTTAGTATACAATATTTTGTCTATATGCCTGCAGGCCAGAAGAGGGCACCAGACCCCATTACAGATGGTTGTAAGCCACCATGTGGTTGCTGGGAATTGAACTCAGGACTTCTGGAAGAGCAGGCAGTGCTCTTAACCTCTGAGCCATCTCTCCAGCCCCAACAATAATTTTTAAAGGCAACATTATTTTCATTTTGCAATATGAAAAACTAAAAAATAATACATACTAACCTGATGTAGTAGAAACAGTATACTTGCAAATTTCTGGGTTAGATTCCATTTCTACTACTTACTAGAGAATTACTTAGCTCCTTTAATCTCATTTTCTTCATATGTAAAGTGGGAAAAGCATGTTCAACTTCACCGTGATTTGAAAATGTGACCATGTAAATAAAGAGCACTTAGTTAAGATATTTAATTTATTCCAGATATGATGTAAATGATTACATCTACATGCCACAAAATAGAAGGGAAGGGGTATGATATAGGTCCTAATCTTCCTGCCAGTCTAAAAATTTATCAATAAAACTTTTATAGACAGCAATATATTTTTGTAGATTTTTTGGAGTCTTTCAATGAAAATGCCTTCAATTTATTTACTCAGCTCCTATCCCTAAACAGGGTTTCCTGTCCTTGGATAGTCCTTTTACTGGCCCCATTACTTTCCCACCTCCCTACCACCAATATAAAAGTTTTGGGTTTTTTTTGGACTGGGTGTAGCGATCCATGCCTGGTAACCCTGCACTCAAGAGTCAAGGTAGAACTAGCTTAGTTCAATAACAGACTAGGCTATAGTCTGAGATGCTGTATCAAAAAAGAAAAACGTGTGTATGTGTGTGTGGGAGGGGCTTTCTTTAGACTAAAGCCTTATCAATCTTTCCCTCTTAAAAGTCCTCCCTTTTCAAGCCATAATTAATTCTGAGACCTCTGGTCTATTAATGAAAACTCCCAAGAAGGTTTTTATACAAAAACTTTGTAACTTATATCAACATTATTATAAACATTTGATCCATGTAACTGCTCAATTCAATACACAAGGCTGATGGTATATGCCTCTATTTTACACTGGAGACTAAAGGCACATGGCTAGAAAGCAATTAGGACTCAGAATTTCAGATTCCGAATCTACTCCATTTATAAAGCTATTGTATCTTGCATACTCTTCCTTTATGTCACTCATGAAACATGGATGCCATCTGAGTGAGTACCGCTACAAAAACAGCTTCCTCCCGGTAGTGTTTTCTAGAGCACACAAGCAATGCAGACTACTCCAAGACACTAAGGCCACAAAAAATGCAGACTACTCCGAGACACGAAGGCCACAAGTTACTTTCAATACTTGCTCCCCGATCTTCAAGTGAAAAAGAATGCCGGCTGCATAAAAAAAAAAAAAAAAAAAAAAAAAAAAAAAGGCTAAGAGCTTGTGCCACAGTCCCTCTATGCTCCCCAACAGTTTACAACTTTCAGTTATCTGTCCTCTTTCCTCCTCCTTGGATAGGAGTTTTTTGTCTGACATTCCAACGGGAACCCATTTCGACGGTAAATGACCGGTAGTCTCCAAAGAGACTACAGCTAAGTCTTCCTCCCCAAACACCGCGAAAGCTCTTCGGGACATTTACGGATGTCCCTCCTAAGTCCACATGTCCGATCTGAAAAACTTCATCTTCCAGAGTCCACACCTTCAAGGCTATTTTTCCCTCCCATAGCCCATGCTCACCCTTGCACCTCCTCCAAAATCTCCCAGCCATTGGGGCTAGCGGACGATACTTCCTATCACGCCCGCCCGGATCTCTCGGCCTACAGTCATGACGCCCTGATCCGGCCCAAGCAGACAGCGGCCCCCTTCAGTACCCCAAACCCCGAGGCCCATCAGCCCCGATCCCTGCCCCGCCTCCCGGCCCAAGGCGCCAAGTCCTCGGGGCACAGTCTCCAGGCCTGGCCCTGGTTCCCAGGGCCTAAGACTCAGCAGGGAGACAGGAAGGTGCTGCAGCAGCGGGTCGGACACCGGGCGAGTCGGACGCTCGGGGCGGGCGGCTCACAGCTCCAGTGGCCAGGACTCAGACCTCCCGCTCCGCCGGCCCGCGCCTCCGCGGCCTGCCCTCACCTGATCCAGGTTCTCGTCGCTGCCGCTGTCCTCAGTATCCGAGTCGATTACGACACGGCCTTTCCGCTTCTTTACCATGGTGGTCCCCCGGCTCCCACGCCGGACGCCGCCGGGACTACCCTCTTGCCCGCCTGCCAGTGGGACCGCCACTGCCGCCACCGCCGCCGCCGCCGCTCGACCCACACAAAGGCGACCGCGCATGCGCGCTCCGCTCCGCCCCTGGCCCCGCCCCCGCCAGGCGCACGCCGTTCGCCAGTGCCTGGCGCCCCGCCCCGCCCCACCCCCGACGCAGCGCGAGGGGCGGGGCTACGCTCCTGCTGGTTCCGGGCGGGAGTTACCCGGTCTCTTTCGGCGGGCTGGGTGTCGGAGCTGCGGGTTTACCAGGGGTTCTCTGCTAGAAGCTAGTTTGAGACGCCGGACCAGGGTCCACTCTGAGGAATCTCATGCATCTCCAGCCTTGGAAGGCGACTTCAGGAGCCACCAGAGTGGACGACAGTTCCCGTGGAACTCAATGAGGGCCTGGGATGGAGGAACCGGAGCCAGCCTGCCTGGGCCGTATTAGTGACAGCGGAACTGCGACCCAAAGAGAGAGTAGGGAAGAATATTCCAAGTGATAGCATCGTGGAAAAAAGTCCAGCGATAATAATATTAGTTTGGGGAACTCAAATTCATTGTGGGAGAGCAGCAGGTGTCGGGGGTGTGGGATGAGCTGAGAAGACGCGGCCCGGAACGAAAGCAGTACCTAATGAGTTATATTAAGGAGTTTCAAACTCTCTTGGTTGTATCTTGGTAAGGGACGACCATGCCTTCGACACCGGAAGACACCGAGAATAGAAAAGAAGATAGATTCTGGATTATTTGCTAGGAATTCAGTTCCCTAGAATTTGAGATTGGTGTCCAGAAGGGGCAGGAGTTGCAGGTTTTGTTTTAGGAAGGTGAAGGCAAGATAGCCCTTTATCAAAATTGAGAGAGGTTTGGAGGAGAGAGGGAAATGTTTTATGTCTGTATTGAATTTGAAATCATCTGACAAAAGATCAGCACCCCCCCAAAAAAAAACCGCGGGGGGGGACTTGTGAGATGGTTCAGAGTACTGACTGCTCTTCCAGAGATCCTGAGTTCAATTTCCAGCAACCACATGGTGGCTCACAACCATTTATAATGAGATCCGGTGTTTCTTCTGGTGTGCAGGCAGAAAACTATACATAATAAAGAAATCTTAGGCTGGGCAGTGGTGGCACATGCCTTTAATCCCAGCACTTGGGAGGCAGAGGCAGGTGAATCTCTGTGATTTCGAGGCCAGCCTGGACTACAAGAGCTAGTTCCAGGACAGGCTCCAAAAACTACAGAGAAACCCTGTCTCAAAAAAAAAATCAGCACCAGAAATTATATATAATATATATATTACTTATATACAGCAGGATTTGTATTATTAGGGGGTATAAAAAGCAATAATTGGAGATTCTCAAGCCTTCTTCGAGCCCATTGGTTCATTCATTCTGATAGTGAGTTTTGGAATTCAAATATTCCTTGGCTGGGTTGATAAGCTCTTGCTCTTGTGCTCACAAGCCCACCTTGACTCTTTAAGTTTATTTTTCTCAACTCAGCTATGGTACACATCAAAGATCCCTTGCCAAGTGTGGAGTTATACTTGGGAGGTTAAGACAGGAAGAACATAAGGAACACAGGCCTGGCTAAGGCTGCATAATGTGTCCAAGGCTAGCCTGAGCAACACACTAAAACCCTTTCTCAGTAAATGAATGAAGTATTGAGGGATGTAAGTCAGTGGCAGGGTGCTTAGAAGCATGTGTAAAGCCTAAGGCTCAATCTCCAGTTAAAACCAACAATAACAGATGTGCATGCTTCAAAATAGTAGTAACCCCAGCAGAAGGATCACATTCGAGTGTAGCTTAGGCTATAAAGCAAGACCCAGTTTATATGTCTGTGTGTACATACATGTATACACACACAATGCCACCCCTAGAGAGAAAACACTGTCTACTGTTATCTACTTGAAAAGATGTTTTGGATTAGGATGAGGGAAACAAACTAAAACCCAGGTACCACTTCTGAAGAGTTTTCTCTAACTGTAATGCCTAGACTTCTACTCCCCAGCATATTCTCACACAAAGTCCATGGCTAGATCATCCAAAACGACCACAAAAGCTCCTGAATTTCTAGGTAACCTTAAGTCCAGGGCCCTCTGGGAAGGGGTCTTTAAATGTGTTTGTCATAGGATTGCTAAAAGGCCATAATATAAGCAATGACTTTTAAAGGTGCTCTTGGAGTGAAATCTGATGAATTTTGAACCACGTACAAGGGTCCTCTAAGAAGTCAGGAACAAGTTACTCCTTGTTGAGACTAATCAGTGTCTACATTGGGGGATAACTGTCCTGCTCTCTAGACCTCTTCTTGAGTGCTTTCCAAACTGTTGATTGGAAGTTTCCAGTCAGTAAATTGAGCCTGCTCCCTGCTTCTGTCTTTGAGTTCTTAGAATGAGGATAATTGAGCTTGCTCCCTGCCCATCTTTGAGTTCTTAGAATGAAGATAATTGAGCCTGCTCGCCTGCCTCTGACTTTGAGTTCTTAGAAACTTTAAATGAGTTAATACGTAAAAAGATGTTCAGAGTACTTTCTGAAAAAGAACCCACACTGGGTACATGTCAGTTGTAATTGTTTCACTTTGGGGGTAGCCAGGTATAGTGATGCCCATCTGAAATCCCAGCACTTGGGAAGTGGAGGCAGGAAGAACAGGCGTTCCAGGCCAGCCTCAGCTACACAGTAATTAATTTCAAGACCATCCCAGCCTAGATAAGACCCTATCTCAAAGAACAAACAACCACTGAAAACCAAAGAAGGGCCAGCAAGATGACTCACTGAGTAAAAGCTTTTGCCACAAAAGCCTGACCATCTGAATTTGACCCCCAGATTTCATCGAAAGTGGAAGGAAAGAACTGACCTCCAAAAGTTGTCTTCTGATCTCTATTCAGGAGCACTGGCGCACGTATATGCACACAGACATACTAATATTTTAAATTAAAAAATAGCTAGGCGGGGCTGGAGAGATGGCTCAGTGGTTAAGAGCACTGGCTGCTCTTCCAGAGGTCCTGAGTTCGATTCCCAGAAACCACATGGTGGCTCACAACCATCTTTAATGAGATCAGGCACCCTCTTCTGGCGTGTGGACATACATAGAGGCAGAACACTGTATACATAATACATAAATAAGTCTTTTAAAAAAAATAGCTAGGCATGGTTGTTGTAGGAGGCTGCTTGTTTGTTTCCCGGCCACCCGGCAGCTCAGACCTGAAATAATCACACAGAAACCATATTATTTGCAATACTGTTTGGTTAATAGCTTAAGCATATTTCTGGTGAACTCATATCTTTAAATTAACCCATCTCCATTAATTTGTGTATCACCAGGAGGCTGTGGCTTACCAGGTAAAGTTCCAGCGTCTACAAGTTCCAGAGGAGCTACATGGCTTCTCCTAACTCAGCCTTCTTTCTCCCAGCATTCAGTTTAGTCCCCGTCCATCTCCCCTGTTCCTCCACACACACAGCCTAGTGCTACTCTACCCAATCAGGCCAAGCCAGTTTCTTTACTTATTAACCAATAAAAGCAACACATAGACAGAAAGACCTCCAACATCACGTGGTGACTTAGGCTTATAGTCCCAGCACTCAGGAGGCAGATAGAGTTTAAGGCAGCCTGATCTTCAGAGTTGGGGGTGGTGGTGGTGGATGACTACCTAAAAGACCACTCTAAAAGACAAAAATGTGTGTGCAAGTGTGTGTGTGTGTGTGTGTGTGTGTGTGTGTGTGTAAAGAGATCAAACAAAAAGTCTTATTTGTTTTGTTTTGTTTTTGCCTCTGAGACAGGGTTTCTCTATGTAGCCCTGATAGTCCAGGAACTCACTCTGTAGACCAGGCAAACCTCAAACTTACAGAGATCCTCCTGCCTCTGCCTCTGGAGTACTAGGAGTAAGGGCATGTGCCACCACCACCCAGCTGGGAAGTGTTTTGAGACAGGGTCTCATGTAGCTGAGTTGGGCCTGAGCTGTGTTTGATCCTCTTGCCTTTATCTTCTGAGTGTTTAGATTGCAAAATAGAAACCTTTTACTTTTTTTTTTTTTTGGTTTTTTGAGACTGGGTTTCTCTGAAGCTTTGGAGTCTGTCCTCTGGAGTTGTAGACCAGGCTGGCCTCGAACTCACAGACATCGGCCTGCCTCTGCCTCCAGAGTGCTGGCATTAAAGGCGTGTGCCACCAACGCCCAGCTTCTTTCTTTTTTATTTTCTTTTTTATTTTTACTGTATATTATTTATTTGAAAACCTAGAAAATGAAAAGCAAATATTTAAAAAAGAAAAAACAAACTAAATAAAATAGAAAATGAAAAAAAACCTACGGATTCCTAACAAGTTAGTTTGTATTTCTTTTCGTTGTTTTTTGAGACACGTTCTCATGTGTCCCAGGATGGCCTTTAACTGGCCAGGTATCTAAAGATGACCTTAAACTTGTGGTTCTCCTGCCTCTTCCACTTGAGCTTGGCTTGTGTCACCTCTCCTAGTCCTGAAGAGGACTTTGTGTGTGCTAGGCAAGTCCTCTTATCAACTGAGCTATTCCACAGTCTTGTCTTTACCATTACATCTTTTTTTTTTTAACTTAAAAATCAGCTAGATGGTCATTTTTGTTTTGTTAAAAAGGGTTTGACGTGGAAAACTCTATAGCAATTACTTTTTGTTTGTTTATTTGTTTTTTTGAGACAGGGTTTCTCTGTGGCTTTGGAGCCTGTCCTGGAACTCGCTCTTGTAGACCAGGCTGGTCTCGAACTCACAGAGATCTGCCTGCCACTGCCTCCCAAGTGTTGGGATTAAAGGCGTGCGCCACCACTGCCTGGCCACAATTACTTTTTTTTTTTTAAGGTAAGAACTACTAAAACAGATAAGAAAAGATTAAAGAGCTCAGAGAAATGTGCAACCAGAGTGGATATAAATGGGCAGTATAAGGAAGGAAATCCATCCCCTGATTACATTCCACGGTTCCAAGTAGACCAGTAGTGATGCTAGTGCACCTCATACCAACACGTTTTCCTTATGCTTTGGTTAGAGGATAATTTTCAGGAGTGAGTTCTCTCCTTCTACCAAGCGGGTCCCAGGAACTGAACCGAGGTCATTAGGCTTGGTAGACATTGCCTTTGCTCTCTGAGTCATCTTGCTGTCCTTTCTGTGCTTTATGTAGGCGGTACAGCAGCAAATCTGCAAACAGCAGAATCCTTGGTATGCTGATAAATCTTTCTCAGGATACTACTCCCTAACAAATAAATAAAGGAAGGGAGAACGCTAGGCTCAGGCCAGTGTCTAACCCTGTGCTGGGGAGCAGAGACAAGTAAGTCCAGTCAGCTTTGTTTAAACGTTGGACTCTGGTTCAGTGATAAACTAAGGTGCAGAGTGATAGAGGAAGATCCTGACATTGATCTCTGGCCTCTGCACACACCTGTGTGTACGCACACACACCAAAGTAACTAAATAAAACGTGTAAAAAGAACTAGTCCTTGCCTACCATGTGCAAAAACAAAACAAAAAACATTTTTTTGTTTTTGTTTTTGTTTGAGATAGGGTCTCCCAATAGCTATGGAGCCAGTCCTGGAACTCACTCTTTGACTGGGCTAGCCTTGAACTTACAGAGATCTACCTGCCTCTGCCTCTGAAGTGCTAGGGTTAAAGGCATGAGCCACCACTGCCCGAACAAAAAAAACCAAATTTTGAAAAAAAAAATCTAATTCAAAGTTGAACTGAGGTAAAAACTGGGACATACTATTTAGGATTGGAATCACTTTGTGGACAAACCCAATTTAGTAGTGGCTTGAATTGGAGAAAAGGGTTTTCATGAAAAAGTCCAGATGCGCACAATAAAGGGTGCCGAGACTCTCTTTTCTGTCTCCTGTGTGAGACAGAGCTCTGTAGCCCAAGTTGGCCTCAGATTCATGTGCTGTTCCAGCTTCAGTCTCCTGAGTGCTGCGATTACAAGCGTGGCTGCCACTTCGGACCCGAGGCAGGTGCAAGAAGCCCTCAAATCCCAAACTCCTAACTGTTTTGTTAGTGGGTGTTTTCACCTCCACGGTTGAAGATGGAATTCTGTCATATGTAAGTTCTAGAGAAAGCAGCCTCCTGCTGATGACCAAGTGAATCAAGAAAGAGTTCACATGCAGGCTACATCAGAACATTTTTAGGGACTTGAGAGACAAAAAAACAAAAACAAAAAAAAGCTTTGGGAGACAAAAAACCCAGAAGTAGAACAATGTGTCTCAAATAGAGGAAAGGCCTTCCTGGTGGAATCAAAATATGCAATGGTACTGGGGATCAACCTCGAGAGACAGTTGTCTTTTAAGAAAAGTTCCCATAGTGCTGAAGAGATGGCTCAGTGCTTAAGACCACTGACTGCTTTTCCAGAAGACCTTTGTTGAATTCCCAGCACCCACATGGTTGCTTGCAACAGATGGTAACTGTAGTGTCAGGCTACCTAACGCTTTCCTCTGGCCTTTGAAGACGTTGTAAACATTAGGTACACTTGTAATGGAAAAATTAAAAATGCTGCAGGATTCCCAGCAGCAGTAGGCAGCAGAAATGCTGTGGGTCCCCAAGTGGTGGTAGTGGGCCATGTTGTGGCAGGCAGCAGGCCCTGACAGCAGCCAGTCCCAGGCAGAGACAGCTGCCAATCCCTGAGTGGTGGCTGGGTCCCAGGCAGGGAGACATGTGGCGGGCGGGCAAGAGACAGAGACATGGATAGGCAGGCCATGCAGAGTAAAGTTGGATATTTATTCAGGGGGTTATGGAGGAAGAAGGGTGAAGGGGAGAAGATCAGAGAGAGAGAGAGAGAGAGAGAGAGGAGAGAGAGAAAAGCAGGGGAAGGGGAAGGGTGGAGAGAGAAGCAGAAGCTGCCTCTCCGAGAGGAAGACAGAAAAGAGAGAGCACTCAGGCTGGAAGCTGAAGATCAGCCTGCCTCAGCAGATGGAGGAGGGAGTGGGCGCGGCTTGTCTCTTAAAGAGACAGAACAATCGTTACAACACTTATATACACACAGGCAAAAATCCATGCACATAAAGCAAGTTCCCAGAAGCATGTGTTACACAGTCATAAATACAAGTAAAATGCCTATACACATAAAATAAAAGTAAATAAATCTTCAAAAGCAAACAAATGAAACAAGAAGCTATCCTGGAAGCTATCGCATAACACTGCTAATCCTACTGTTATTTGCAATGGGGGCTTGGAAATATAAAGATTATTCATATGCCCAGCTAAATACTGTATTGAAATGGAAAGGTGGAAAAATATACCAGTAATAATGGTTGGTTTTCTTTCAGAGCTCACCACCTGAATATGATGACCAAGTTAGGGAATGCCAGTCAGGAACTGAAGCCTCGAGTCTGCCTAACCCTTGTATAGTGGCAGAACCTAGCATTTGAGAATTTTTGTGAACCTGTGGCAAATGTAACACTCCTCTCCAGCTCCACCTCAGGAGGAGACTGCTGGTGAAGCCTCCCAGATCGTGACTGTAATTTTTGTAGTTGTTTTTGGAACAGGGTCTTACTAGATAACAGGCTCACCTCAAATCCTTAAACCTCAGAGGCGGGATTATAGGCATGCTCCAACACACATGACATTTGTGCTTGTCATTTTTTTCCCGGTACTGAAGATTGAACTCAGGCTTCATGTGTGCTACAAAAGCCCTCTACCTACCACTTAGCTACAACCTCAGCCCATGATTGTCATTTTAAAGAGGCCAAGTTTTTCTCGTTTTGTCCACTTGTGGTGGAGACACCTATAATCTTAGCACCCAGGAGCCAGAGTAAGAAGAATTACCAAAAGTTCTAGGTCAGCCAGATCTACATAGTAAATTCCAGGTCAGGCAGGGCTACATAATAAGATCTTATCTCAAAATTAATCAATCAATCAATTAATTAAAAAAAAGTTGCCAGGCAGTGATGACGCACACATTTAATCCCAGCACTCAGGAGGCAGAGGCAGGTGGATGTCTGTGAGTTCGAGTCCAGCCTGGTCTACAGAGTAAGTTCCAGGATAGGCTCCAAAGCTACACAGAGAAGCCCTATCTTGGAAAAACAAACAAACAAACAAAGGTCATGGACTTAGTGATAGAGGATAGATGGAATTTGGCCAACATGGAGGGAACTAAGTCAAAGGCTATAGATAAAGAATATATCTATGAGTCTGGAAAGGTGGTTCAAGTTAGGAACACTTACTGAGCACATTGGTTCAATTCTCAGCATCCATACAGTGACTCAAAACCGCCTGTAACTCCAGTTCCAGGGAATCTGGTGCCCTCTTCTGGCTACTGTGGAAATTGCATGCACGTGTACCATAGACAAATACATTCAGGCGAAACACGCATACACATGAATTTTTAAAAGGAACCCGGGTGATTGTTCAGTGGTTTAAGAACACTTGCTGCTCTTCTGGAGGACCCAAGTTTGATTCCCAGTACACATATAGTGGCTCATAACCATCTATAACTCCAGTTCCAGGAAGTACAATACTGTCTTCTGGCTTCTGAAGACACTGTACACATGGTGCATGGACATACATGCAGACAAAACACACACACAAATAAAATAAAAAATAAATATTTAAAAAGAATATATGTTTTAGACAGGCATAGTGACGTATGCTTGTATTCTCATTACTCTAGAGGTGGCAGGAGGGTTACAGCAAGTTTGAGGTCAGTCTGAGCTATATAGTGAATTCCAGGTTACCATGGAATAAATGGCAAAACCATGTTGTTGTTGTTGTTTTTTAAAAAAAAACCAAACAAAAGCAAAAACAACACAGACCAGGAGGTGGTGGTGCATGCCTTTAATCCCAACACTTGGGAGGCAGAGGAAGGCAGAGTTCTGTGAGTTCGAGGCCAACCTGGTCTACAGAGCAAGTTCCAGAACAGCGAAGGCTACATAGAGCAATCTTGTCTTGAAAAAACAAACAAAAACAAAAAGACACAGGCCAGGCAATGGTGGCACACACCTTTAACCCCATTACTCGAGAAGCAGAAGCAGGCGGAGCTCTGTGAGTTCTAAGCTAGCCTGGGCTACGGAGTGAGTTCCAAGACAGCCAGGGCTATGTAGGGAGACCCTGTCTCAAACTCTCTCTCTCTCTCTCTCTCTCTCTCTCTCTCTCTCTCTCTCTCTCTCTCAATAATAAATAAAATAAAACAATCACAACAAATACAGAGAGGAGAGATTAAGGGACATAAAGAAAATGTGTCTTTGTCCTGATTTCTTTTCTTTCTTTGTGTGCAGTACCGGAAATCGAACCTAGAATCTCATGCATGTTAGGTAAGCACTGTACCACTAAGCCATATATACCCTGCCCTTCTTTTGCCTTTCAGTTTGAAGGCTGGATATGGTGATAACAAGCTTGTAATCCTAGAGGTGAGGAGATCTCTGTGAGTTCAAAGCCACTCTCAACCACCTAACAGGTTGTGTGCCAGCTAGAACTTGTGAGACCCTGTCATAAGAAAACCAAAGAAAATCTGCATTTTGAGACAGGGTCTTTCTAAGTTGTTCATGTGGTATGAACCTTTCTCTTTAGCCCAGGGATAATGATGACTGCCCTTCTGTATCCCATAAAATTTATATATATAAAATCTGGGGCCTTTCACATGCTAGGCAAGTGCACTGCCACTGAGTTACATCCCAGCCCTCCCTTTTAGTTTGAGAGAGAAGGTTTTGCTAGCATTGCTCAACTCACTCTGTAGCCCAGGCAGACATGTGATCCTTCTGCCTTAGGCGTCCCAATAGCTGTTCCCAAGCAACTTCATATTTTCTTTTAAGACACGAAGGATCTTATATAACCGAGTGGCTTCAAACTCATTACATAGCTGAGACTTGTTTTGCGCTACTTACTTTCCTACAGCCATGTCCCAAGTGGTACATTTACAGCTGTGCTCTACAAGGTCAGAGTTACACAGTGGAAAAGACTGGACTCATGATGTCATGCATGCTAGGCACATATTTACCAAATGAATAGCATCTCAAACACTAATTCTAGTTCCAAGCATGTTTTTTGTTTATTTGTTTTTGTTTGGGGGGGTGTTCTCCCAGGCCCAGTTCCTTTAACATTTACTGTTTTTGTTTGTAATTTATGTGACGTGGCCTGGAACACATTGTGTATCCCATGCTGGCCTTGAATTCAGAAGCAGCCTCCTGTATTCGCCTTCCAAGTGTTGAGAAGGCAAGAGAGAAAGCACCACAAGTCCCAGGGGAGTCAATGCACGGCTTCATGCATGCTAGGCAAGCATCTATCAACTGGGCTACATGCCCAGCCCCAAAGAGTCCGTTATCATTATTAACAACAAAGCTGGCATTTTAGAGGGCAGCAGGTTTCTTGCTATGAGGAAGCTTTCTAAATATGAATTTGTAAAAGGCTTGTAGATTATGTTAGTGGTGACAGGAACAGGGACACAGCTCAACACTGTCACACTGCTACAGTCTAAGAAGTTCTATTAATCTTTTAGGGACCTCAAATCAGGTTAAACCAGATCTTTGACTTCAGAATGGAAAAGAAACCTTAGGTCTAGCCCAGTGGTGTTTATTAAAAATATTTTAATATAGATTTTAAATTCAAGGGTTAAGAGAAAGAAAGATACTTAGAAGTTATGAATAAGACATATCCAAGTTTACTTAAGAGGCACAGGTAGGTGGATCTCTGTGAGTTCAAGGCCAGCCAGGGCTGGATATTAAGACACTGTTAAAATAAAAGCTATATCACTGCTTGAGTGCCAGTTTCCTGTAGCAGAGTCTCAATTAAATGTCCTAGGTGTGGACACGCATAGTGTTTTAATGGCTTTCAAGCTCTAACTGAAAGTGTCGCTATGAAATCCGACCTCTTTCTTTGGTAGGCAAAGTTAAAGGGTGGCTGTGGAGGCACCTTGAAGGGGCTTATAATTTGATAAGGTAAAACCAGAACACTGGTGTTACATAAGACATTTAGGACATTTCTTTGACTGTAAATGGGGTTTCTACTGAGATTCCTGGACAATTGCTGGGAAAGGAGGTAGGGCTTCAGCAACTTTATTCTGTAGAAGTCCTGATTTTCAGCTGGAGAGAGGCTTCAACCAGACTCAGGTGAGCACTCCTTCCCCTTGCCGTGTCTTCAGAATTTCCCCTCTCTCTATCCCGTCCTGAGTTCAATACATGTGTGCATGGTTTTCTAATGTCTCAATAAACAGCTTCTTCTTGAGTGTGAGCTATGTATATCTTATCTCATTCACATATGCTGGCGAGGGTTACAGATCTGAGGATCTAAAGAAGACAAATGATCAATGTTTCTTTGTTGATAAAAGGGACTTATGTCTGAATTTTGCTGTGGTTAGCATTTCTGGCAAGTGTTGCTCCGGGTATGACATTTCCTTGGGACAGAGACTAGAAAATCTAGATGGTCAGTGGTTAAGAACATTTTTCAGGATTTGATTCTCACCACTCATATAGTAGTCTGCAATCTCTTTTTTTTGGGGGGGGGTGTTTCAAGACAGGGTTTCCCTGTGTAACAGTCCTGGCTGTCCTGAAACTCGCTCTGTAGAGCAGGCTGACCTCGAACTCACTGAGATCTGCCTGTCTCTGCTTCCTGAGTACTGGGATTAAAGATGTGTGCTACCACTACCCAGCCTGGTGGTCTACAATCTTAAGTAATTACAGTTCCATTGGATCTGATACCTTCAGGCCTCTGAGGGTACCAAACACACATGTTGCACTTATATTTGTGCAAGACCCAGCCTAGTAAAAATAGATACTCTAAAGAGATGTTTTGTGTCTCTCTATCTATCACACTATTTGAACAATGTACCTCAAAGAAATGGGAGTTTCCCTGGGAATCTCATGTGGAGAGAACCAATAGCCAAATGGGGAACTTGTCTCTGGGAAACAGATTTTACACAGTTTTTACGTGAAAAAATGAGGTGGAGAGACAGACAGACTCGATTTCAGCAGGATAAGACTGTTTTATTGGGACAACAAGGGTTCTCAATCTTTCCATGGGATGACGGTTGAGCATACTTAGAAAGACTGTGGCACAGGTACACACAAACCTGGGTAGCTACCAGGAAGTTCCTGTTTTTTTTTTTTTTTTTTTTTTTTTTTGAGGTTTGACTAGGAGCAGGCTGGGTTGCTTTCTGTATCTGGACATACTGTTTCCGGAGGGGGAGCTGAATGGTCAGGCTGGGGCTAAGCCATTCTTTATGGCTAGATGCTATTACCCAGGTGCAGCCTGGCTCAATTCCTCATGACCTGAGGCTATTACCAGCTCCTTGTCAGACCATCTTACAGGATGAGACTGGAGCCTGATAATGATGAGTCAGTGGTGAGCAGGACCACACCTAGATTGGGCTGCTTGGATATGCATTTCCTTCATTCTTTATTCAAACTTTGATTCCACTTCGGTACCCTGAAGACTGACTTGGGAGGTTTGTTGCACCTCTGTTCCTTTCCTCAATCCTCAATGTGGCTATATTGAATAAATCTCATTTTCCACTTTAGTTTGTGTGTGTGTGTGTGTGTGTGTGTGTGTGTGTGTGTGTGTGTGTGTGTGTTTGAGACAAGGTCTCTCTATGTAACCCTGGCTGGCCTGGAACTCACTATGTAGACCTGACTGGCCTCGAATTCAGAGATCCACTTCCTCTGCCTCCAGAGTGCTGGGATTAAAGGCGTAAGCCACCAAAACCTGCTTCCTTTTCATGTTTAGTTTCGCTTTTTAAATTGCCTTATTGAAGACGGGTAGCTGGTGCTGACTTGGGACACAGGTTGTGACCCAAGTTGGATAACACTTTTACAGAAGTGTATACAAGGCATGCAACACCTCTGGTGTGTGAACTCCGTGGGGCACGATTGAGGAACACCAGGAACTGATTGCTGTCTAGTTCGGTGGGTTTCCAAAGGCAGTTTCAGTAGAAGAGGCTTTCTGAATTCACACAGTGAACAATTCTCAAGGGACTGCAGGGAAGAGGAGGCACAAGGGGCCAGGCATCTAGAAGTGACGAGGCATTAGCAAAAAAACACGGAGTTTTGGTGCTTGTATATGAGGGCGGAATGCAAGAAGGAGAACGAAAGTTCGCTCACAAATGACAGGAAAATTCAGAAACCGAACACACCGAAAGATTTTGTGGGCCAAAAGCCTCAGGTCGTCCACCTTTAGGATCCTGCCTGGGGCTATCTGAAACCCTTGTCTAAACACCTAGCTTGAAGCGGGACCGGAAAAGTAGATGGACCTCCACCGGAAGCATCGAGAACCCGGTGGGAAAAATAGACGGACTGAGCGGAAGCCCGTGCGGGGTCTGAGAAGGTGAGCAGACTCTTCTCACATCTGGGAACGTCAGGGTCTGGGAAGCCGAGAAGCCTAGCAGGTGAGGGGTGAGGGGCTTCCTCCCACCGCGGCACCCGGCTTCCCGAGGCTGGGGGCGTGGTCAGCTCCGCGCCAGCTGGGAACGCCTGATCTGCGAGTGAGTGTTGTCTCCAGTGTCTGACCTCGAGTAATTTATTTAATAGTGCGCTCTCCTATCCTTTTGTCTTTGTAATTGGAATAATACTAGTAGTACCCGCCTTCTTTTTACAGATGAAGCACTCGGGTCCAAATCATTTGGCCCAGGCTCTAGACTGAATTACTTGAGTGTTTTACTTTTTAGGACCTATTGCTTCTTTAAAACTCCAGAAGAAAAAAATAATAAACCCCCAAGAAAAAGCTGCTTTAAAGTTGGCATGACCTCTGAGGCAGCCCGTGGCACATGCTGAATTATTTGGGGGTTGATCCTCAGTTCTGTGAAGCTGAGGCTTTGCTTTCAGTCATGTTGGTTGTTGTTTTCTGTAGCCAACTGTCCCTGAACTCGCCATGTAGCTGAGACTGACTTTAAACTCCTGATCGTCCTGCCTTTATCTCTCAAGTGCTAAGGTTACAGGCATGTGTCCCCATACTGAACTATAGTGACACTTTTTTTTTTTTTACAATGCG
Source organism: Ondatra zibethicus (assembly GCA_004026605.1). NCBI lineage: Eukaryota > Metazoa > Chordata > Mammalia > Rodentia > Cricetidae > Ondatra > Ondatra zibethicus. The sequence continues at coordinate 29,938 of PVIU01020018.1, forward strand.
TAGGATAGTATTCTGCTTATGAAAGCTACTGCTGAGTGAACTGGGGGGGGAGCCTATGAATTACACAACACATGGTCTCTGTTGAGTTTGAGCATCTGATCCATTCATTTGTAGCTCTGCTGGTGACCAGTGTGTCTTTTGTTATAGGTGGAATTGGGCCAGTCGCTGAAGCTCATTTTCTCATCCCACAGAAATTTTTACATTTTGACTTTTGTCTTACAATGGCTTCCATTCACAAATTACTGGCTGGTACTTATATTTATAGAAACTTCCTGAAGCCAAGGGCTGCCTTGCATCCATTTATGGGTATTCTCTCTGTAGACTATTCTTCCAGTCATCTTCAGAAACCGGTGGCTTCTGCTGACAGAGTCTCACAGCAGAAGTCTGAAGAGGTTTTACAAGAGGACCACCACAAAGACGTTGCTGTGGATATAACTTCTTCTGACAAGGCATCCGAACTCAGTTTTGATAAAATGATCAGAGATGAAGCAGTGGAGCATCTTAGGCGCTTGAAGAATGAAATTGCGGCTCACTGGATAGGTCCAGAAGGCCGCCCACTACAAGAGGTCCTAATGGAGCAAGCCCAAGTTGTCTGGCAGTTTCGTGAAAAAGAAGATTTGGAGAAGTGGATGGTGACTTCTGATAAGACAATTGGAGGCAGAAGTGAGATATTCTTGAAGATGGCCAAGAACAACCAGAGTGCTCTGCTCTATGGAACTCTGAGCTCTGAGGCACCTCAGGATGGAGACAGTAGCCAGAGTGGATACTGTGCCATGATATCCAGGGTTCGAAGGGTAGGTGAGAACTGGAAGTCAGTTTCCTAGTGTTTGGTTGTAGCATGAACTATAACAGCTTGCTTTTTAGTAAATGAACACATACGTTTTGTTATATTCTGCATCATGCCTCTATATAGGGATAAATAACTACTTGGCCTGAGTGTAAAATGGGGCAGTCCTTGTTTCTGGGCACTGATTTGGGTCTGAGAAAATTGGTGTGTATCTGAGGAATCCTGAGAAAATAGACTTTGAAAGGTGTCTGGGGAGATTTACGTCTCCAGCTTGGATGAAGTAGGGGCATCTTGTGGCCTTTGTTTTTGGTTTTGAGACAGGGTCTACGCAGTTCAGGCTGGCCTTGAGCTAATTGTGTAGCTGAGGATGACCTTGAACTCCTGATACTCCTGCCTAGACCTAAATTATGGGATTAAAGTGGTGTGCCGCTGTGTCTGGTACAGGTCTTAATATTTGACCTTACTATGCTGGGGGCTGGGGAGATGGCTTAGTCAGTGGAGTGCCTGCCATGCAAGCTTGAGGACCTGAGTTTGGATCTCCAGCACACATATAAGAAGCTGCATGTGGCATCATGCTCCTACATGTAACAAACGACTACATGTGCATATTTAATGGCCATGTATATGTAACTGTTGTTATTTTACTGTGTCTGTGTTATGCTAAATGTGGACACATACTAGTGTCCCTGACTCTAGCACCATGTGGTCCATTCTAGCCTTTCATCTTTTATCTGTGACTTTCCCTAACAGTGAGAAATCTTCATCCTCTCACCATCTGCTTACTTATTAATCCAACCCTAGTAAATATATAATGCAGTTTTAGAATATCTATAGTTATGCTGGGCAGTGGTGGCACACACCTTTAATCCTAGCACTCAGGAGGTAGAGGTAGGCGGATCTCTGTGAGTTCGAGGCCAGCCTGGTCTACAGAGAGAGTTCCAGGACAGGCTCCAAAGCTACACAGAGAAACCCTATTTCCAAAAACAAAAACAAAGAACAACAACAACAACAAAAAATTTCTGTAGTTGTGTTGCCCAAATTAGTCTTGAATTCCTGGGTTTAAGTGATCTCCAGCTTCCACCTCCTAAGCAGAGTACGTTCAGGGCCAGCCAAGGAAAATTAGTGAGACCCTATCTCAAAATAAAAATCTTGGGTGTAAAGCCACGCAGTGGTGGTACATGCCTTTAATTCCAGAACTCGGAAGGCAGAGGCAGGTGGATCTCTGTGAGTTTGAGGCCAGACTGGCTTACAAAGTAAATTCTAGGACAACAAGAGCTACAGAGAAACCCTGTCTCAAAAAAACAAAAGAAAAGAAGAACCTTGGGTGTAGTAGTGCATTCTTGTAATTACTGCATTTGGGAGGAGCCAGAATATTTGAGTTATATAGTGAGTTCTGGCCTATAAGAGGCGCCATCTCAGAGAACTACCAAGTCAAAGGAGGGCTAGCAGAGTGCTTGCCAACCTGTGCAAGGCCCTCTACCCAATCAGTACTCCATATTACAAAACAACAACAAACAAAACAATGTTTATTTTAGTTTTTTATTAATTTTTGTTTTTTTGAGACAGGGTCTCTCTGTGCAACAGCTCTGGCTGTCCTGGAATTCACTTTGTAAATCAAGCTGGTCTCAAACAAACAGAGGTCCACCTGCCTCTGCCTCCAAGGTCCTGAGACTAAATGTGCTTGCTGAGAACACAGTATATAAACACACAGTTTCTTTTAAGTCTTAGGTTTCTGGCTCAGATTTTTGTCCTTTCAGTCCCTGTCAGCCTCTGACTATTGTGGATATTTACTGGCTTGTTTCAGGGCTGCCTGGACAGGCCTGTGCTTTAACTTGAGCCATAGGCTATGGATGTTTGGCTGTTATGCATTAGAAAGAAAAGCAGGAGCCATAGCCAGAGACTGCTGAGGGTCCGGACGTGAATCAGGGACCTTCAAGGGAGTAGACCTAAGCCAACACTCTGGTGGGTCTGGGCGAGAGTCTAGGACTTCCCAGGAACTAGGCTGGAGCCAGGACCTCCATCAGCCTCGGCGTGAGTGAACCTGGGTCCTCCGAGGGAATAAGCAGGAACCAGAGATCTCGGCAGGGCCAGGCATGAATCTGGGACCTCAGAGAGAGTAGGCCTGAGCCAGATCCTCTGTGGGTTCGGGCATTAGTTTGGGACATCAAAAGGAATAGGCAGGAACCTGGAACCCCTGCGGGTCCCAGCCCGAGTCTGAGACCTCTGAGGAAGTAAGCAGGTCTCCTGCGGGTTGGGGTGCACCTGAGCCTAGAACCTCCCAGGCAGTAGACCTGAACCAGAAACCTTTCCAGGTCCAACTCCAACCCAGGGACTTCTACAGGAGTGAATCCAGGCTAGGTTTTACAGATACAGGTCAAAGCTGGTAACCTAAGCCAAAGTTGCCCTGAGGCAAGGAACTCCACTTTGGCTTCCACCTCAGGAGTGGAATTGAACAAGATTCCTAGGACAGAGAGAGCTAGAGGAAACAAGCTTCACCGGGAACAGAAGCTAGAAGCAAATCCAGCCCTGAGAGCCAACCCAGTCCTGGGACACTGGCAGACAAGGATTGAGCCTACGACCTGACTCAGAGTCTGCAACCTCCACCTGAACCAGAGTGGGACTGAACCAGTTACCTAAGACACAGAGAGAACAAGTTCCACCAGGAGCAGAAGCCAGGAGCAAACCCAGTCCCGCAATACCAGCGGATCAGGACTGACCCAGCGACCAGATACAGAGTCACAATCGCCACCAAAACAGTCTAACTCCAAGCCAGGGATTCTGCAAGAGGAGAACCAGACCAAGATTTAAAGAAACAGATCGAAGCCAGCAGCCTAGGCCAAAGTAGGCTTGAGACAGCAAACTCCAAGGGAGCAGACGAAAGCATAGGAGCACTGAACTACCTCCAGAAACAGGAATAACCAACGGGGTAACTAGAACTGTGACACTGACTGTACCACGAGGAAAACCATCTTAGCTTTGGATTCACTGGCCCCTAGAAGATTATTCAACAGGATCTCAGACAGCACCAACCACACCTATTAGAGGAAAAGATGAGGAGAAAAGGTAAGATCACATGCTACACCACGAAGAGCAACACAATACCAGTAAAACCTAAAGACCCTACAGAAGTAAGACCTGAACAACCAAATATGGATGAACCAGAAGAAAATGATCTAAAAAAATAACCACAAGAGAATGTTTGAAATTCTTAAAGATAAAATGAGAAATTACCTTAAAGAAATGGAAGAAAAACTAAAAAATTGGAAGATATCAGTAAATCACTTAAAGAAAAACAAGAAAAAGAACTCAAACATAACAGAAACAATTCAGGACTTGAAAACTGAGATAGAAAAAATAAAACACAAGCTGAAGGAATTATAGAAACAGATATCATGAGAAAAGAGCAGGAACCACAAATGCAAATATTAACAACAGAATACAAGAAATGGAAGAGAAGCCAGGCAGTGGTGGCGCACACCTTTAATCCCAGCACTCGGGAGGCAGAGGCAGGCGGATCTCTGTGAGTTCGAGACCAGCTGGGTCTACAAGAGCTAGCTCCAGGACTGGGTCCAAAGCTGCAGAGAAACCCTGTCTTGAAAAACCAAAAAAAAAAAGAAATGGAAGAGAGAATCTCAAGCGCTGAAGATAAAACACAGGAAATAGACTCATCAGTTAAAGAAAACATTAAATCTATCAAAAGCTTAACCCAAAATATCCATAAAATATGGGACAACATAAAAAGGCCAAATCTTAGAATAATAGGTATAGAAGAAAGAGAAGAAAGTCAACTCAAAGGCACGGAAAATTTATTTAACAAAATCATAGAAGAAAACTTTCCCTACCTAAAGAAAGATATGCCTATGAAGATACAAGAAACTTAGAGAACACCAAATAGACTGGATCCAAAAAAAGTTCTCTCACCACATAATCAAAACACTAAACATACAGAGTAAAGAAAGAATATTAAGAGCTGCAAAGGAAAAAGGACAAGTAACATATAAAGGTAGAACTATCAGAATTACACCTGACTTCTCAGTGGAGACAATGAAAACCAGAAGGTCATGGTCAAGCATTATGCAGACATTGAGAGACCATGGATGCCAGCCCAGACTACTATACCCAGCAAAACTGTCAATCACCATAGAAGGACAAAACAAGATATTCCATGACAAATCTAGATTTCACCAATACCTAGCCACAAACCAACCCTTCACAAAATACTA
>PVIU01020019.1:0-34861 GCA_004026605.1 Ondatra zibethicus
TTCTTCTAACCCCATAATGGCTCCCTCAATCAAGATATCTCTTTCCTTGCTCTCATGTCTGTCCTTCCTCCATCTCAACTATCCCATTCCCTCCAGTTCTCATTGCCTCTCCCCTTCTCCTCTCCTCTTCCCCTTCTACTTTCTCTTCTCCCCCTACACTTATGTTCCCAATTTTGTCAGGTGATCTTGTCTATTTTGGCTTTCCAGGTGGATCTATATATGTTTTTCTTAGGTTTTGTCTTGTTACTTAACTTCTCTAAGATCATGAACTATATGCTCAATATCCTGTGTTTGTAGCTAGTATCCACTTATGAGTGAGTACATACCACATTTATGTTTTTGCGTCTGGGTTACTTAATCAGGATAGTGTTTACTAATTCCATCAATTTGCATGCAAAATTGAAGATGTCATTGTTTTTTACTGCTGAGTAGTACTCTAATGTGTAAATGATATGTGAACTTTGCTTTGATCTGACTTATATAGAGTAACTTTGTGTGTGTTTGTGTTGAAATTCACATTTTGCTTAATTTTTCAGAAAGACAGAAAATGAAAAGATATAATCTAATCATTCATAATCTAAGTGGAATTTCTAAGACTTCTAAGTTTACAGATGAAGCTATGTGACCAGAATGTAGAGATGGGATATGATGTGTCCACTACACTCAGGAGTAATACATCTTATCCTAAGGACTAGGAAAGAGAGTTAGAAGTCCATAAGAAAGGATGGGTCAGTGTCTGTCACCTGATGCACTTGCTCTTGAATCATTCATTTCTCTATTGTTGCCCAATGACTATCTATCTGTATTCAATCTAAGCCTAGCTCTCCAATACAGTGTGGTTGCTCTACCAATAGAAATAAATTCTAACCACATATACAAACAACATTCTGTTATATAATCTATGATGCTGTTTTAATATTTAATTCTGTATATAAATATGAAAGGGGTGTGTACTAGTCTGGAAAATACCATGGACCTCTTTCTGTGCTGAGATACACACTCAGTTGATCAAGTCCTGTTGACTCTCCTCTGCATATTCTTAGTATCCTTGTTACCAATGAGTAAATGAGTTCAAGCAGCACCTCTCCCACTTACTATAGCAGTATCTTACCTGCCACTTTCCCACCATTGGATGGGTTAAAATTGTTTTCCATGGACTGCACTCTGCCTGCATTCATGAGAGGCCTAAGTTCTGCGTAATTCTGGAACTCACAGCTAGGAATTACATGGTCTGTGGTGCAGAAATATCTACTAGCAACTGTTATGACTCAGAGCATTTTTGATTGTGATTTTTCCAAATGGAAATAGTAGCCTATCCCCACAAAGAAATGATAAAAACGTGAAAGTTGAATTCAGACTAAAACTCAGACCATTTGAATCCTTAGGGTCATGGAAATAAATACTCATTATAAGAACAAGGAATCTTAGAGGATTCTAGATCTGAAACAGAATAAATGCATCAGAAAAAATTCAGGTGAAAATTTTATTTGTTAGGTATATTTTAGACTAAAGATACTTTCGTATCTTAAATAGGGTGAAATGATAGCCAGAACACTAACATTTCATGGAAATATAAATCAGTATTTCCTGCCAGATAGGAATGTAGTGTATAAACATTTGTTGTATTTAGGATAATTAATGATTATAAATAAGCAGCATATAAAATATGTTTTTATGTATTAAATTGCTGGGCAAACTCTAAGCAATTGCTTTAAAATGGCACATATTTTCGATGGGTACACAATGAACCTGAATTTGAAAGGTGAATTAGTTACAGAAGTATTCATAGCAGTGGGTCTCTACATTCATTAAAAAAAAAAAACCTGACTCCAAAGGCTTCCATGAATTTCTGAAGTGCGTAAATCAAGAAGCAAAGGTCGTAGTTATTCATTCAGCCACGAAATATTAATAAGGCACCTGCCATGCAATGTTTGCTGTTTGTGTGTCTATGACAAATGAATCAATTAGATGTAGCCTTCTTCTGGAAGGAGCTTAGGATCCATTAACAGAATGCAAGGCAATAATTATCAGTCAGGGAGAAACTGCATGATGAAAAACTTGGATTTTGAAAAATAAGCCTTCCTAAAAGGGGAGAGGGTGACAATTCCCTAGTAAGACCTGAGATACTGGTGAAAGATTTCAAATAGCAGTCTCGTTCCCACTGTTGAAGTTACACATTTAGATTTTTCTATTATCCACTTTCTCTAAATCAAGTGTTTACTAAAATAAATGAATATAAAAGGAAAACATGGGTCTTTTGTTGTATTCTTGACAAAATTTAAGCAGAACAATTATCTTGGTCTAGTCATGGAATTTTTTATTGGCTTCATTCTTGCTAAATTTTCACAATGTGGTAAATAATCACACACACACACACACAATCAGGTACAAATTCAAATAATTACGACAGCATTCTAAATTAAATCAAGTCTAAAACCGTAACCAAATGCATGAAAAGCAAAGGTATTTTGATTTCTATATAGTAGTCAAAATTTATATTAAAATATTAATTTGTTTTTGAGTATTTTGTACATATATAGTGGGATTCTCATCACTCTCTTTTTTCTTTCCAGTTCCTAATAACCCTCCGAACTCTTTCTTTCATTTTCCCAGGTTAATGACTTTTAATTTTTTTTCTGAGACCTGCTTAGTTTAGCCAGGACCATCCATGTGGACATGGATTGGGACCATCCACTGGAACCTGAAGGGGTCAGTAGTAGGTACACAAGTCAAGGCAATGATTTTATTTCTATTTCAATCTATTGCTAGCAATTAGGTCATCTGTGTGGGGTGGAGATCTTTGAACCCTTCTTCTGTTCATTCTTGACTTTGATACACCTATTTTTGTGAAAACCAAGGAAAGCTTTCACAGCATTTGTGAATTCTTTTGAAGTGCCCACACAATGATATTTTCCACCTCTTCTTTCTACCCGGTGGTTGTTATATACTTCTGGTGCCTCTTTCTCAGTCAAGATCCCACTATACATCCCAAACTGACACTGAAATTATGAAACTCTTGCCTTAGACTTTAAAGTGCTAGACTTTCATGCATAGACCATAATGCCTTTGTAAACATCCTTTCTTCAATTTTAGTGGTTCCCCAAAGTGAATTTGTGTACTTAGTTTTGGCTATAATTACTCAAATCCAAGAAGTCTTACAGGTATTTTATAAAACACTGTATTTTTCAAGTTACAGAAGCACTTCAATCCTTAACACATCAACAGCTAAAGTCTTGATTTTTTGTGGGGGGGGGAGAAATCTGAACTGCAGAGAATCTAAAAGATGATAGACAAGAAACCAAAGAAGACTTATCTAACAAATAGGTTGCTATATACTACAAGGAGATTTTGGGTTTTAATGGTATATTCTCACCTATTTTTAATAAAGTCTTCAGCTGCATATATTAGTAGTTTACATCCTGGTGATATGATAAAATATGATGCATGTTTTTACTTTGAGCATATCAGACAATGTCCTAGGTGTTGTAGCAAAATAAAGCAAAACTTCTACAAAATGGCACATTCCTTATGCCAGTATAATGCTTTATTGAGCAAAGTGAAAGCAGGTTAGTTTTTCAAAGTAAATGATACTTTAGAAATACTTTCTAAAGATATAAAAGACATCATTAGTCAATAAAAATGATTATGGCAAAACTGATTATTCTTGTGTTATAGAAATACTAGAAACTTGAAAGATGGAGACAATTGGAGTTGTCATCTCTATGCTGACCCTCATGTATCTATTTTATATTCCATAACTTTATTATATAGTCAGCTGAGAGCCAGAGTGAGAACAATATGGTAGCAAGAGAGGGCAAAATAGTAAGATATGGAGAGAGAGGGAGAGTCAGAGACAGAAAGAGATAGAGTCAGAGAGACAGAGATGGGGAGAAAGAGGAGAGGAGAGAATATGAGGGAAATGTTTATTAACATCACTCCCTCACAATTGATGACAATTGATTATTTTGTTGATGACTTCTATTCCTGTTCTCCCATGCATTAATAATTCTATCAGGAATACACTGATAATTGATGGTAACAAACCAAAAAAGGCTAGAGAAAATTTTTCAAATCATCATTGGATCTCTGAAACCTGTGGACCTACAAAGACCAGAACATTTCAGATACATCCATTGATTTAAGAAATGACAATTTTTAAGAACCTGATTTGCCCCAATCAACTTCCTCTTAAAATTTCAACAGGAATAATGCAAACACGTAAAATCAATTTTTATAATGCACAGAATCTTGACCTAAGGATTACATAAAGAGCACTTACTCTTAATCTAAGATTTTCAGAAATGTTCTTGTTGCTTCTGTGATGTCCCCTGAGCTTTAGGTGTAGGAACTATGTTGTATATGTATCAACTGGAATTGAACAATGTCCTGTAGTTATTTCCTATACCATCGAAGAACAAGTTTTTTGATTTTCTGATTCTGTGATCTGATTTTATTGTTTAAATTTCATTATATTTGTCTCTGACATTTCTTACCATTCTCTAGAGTTGGCTTTGTTTTAAAGCATTTGTGTTATATCATGAAGTTATTTATTTATGCCCTTTCTGATTTAAAATATAATAATAATTTTATTTATTCTTTCAGACCTCCCATTTAATGGAAAGTACTGAAAAGTCTCTTATTCTCTGCAATTTATATGTTAATTGGTTGAAGGACATTTAGGCTGTTTGCATTTCCTTACTATTGTGAATAGAGGAGCAAAATATATGACAAGCAAATCCTTTGATAGTAACATAGAGAAGATTGGCGTGCACCCAAGAGCATTATGGCTGGGTCATATGCTAGTGCTGTCTTAACATTTTAAGGAACTGCCACACTGATTTCCAAAAAGGTGACAACAGTTTGCCTTGACACTTTCAGTAAATATGTGTTCTTCTTTCTTGACATCTATGCCAGCATTTGCTGTCATTTGATTTTTACCAGTTTTCTGACTGTCACATTCCAGTTTTTGTTTATATATCTCTAATGGCTAAGGTTGCTGAATATTTTAAAAAGTGTTTTCTTGACCACTTTGGTGTAGGAGGTCCTTCTGTATTTCTGTTTCTTTCATTGGTGAAATAAAGAGACTGCCTTGGCCTTTTGATAGGGCAGCCCTTAGGTGGGCATAGTAGACAGAACAGAATGCTGGGAAGAAGGCAGTGTGGCAGACACCATGTTTCTCCTGTCCGAGATGGACGCTGGTTAGACTTATGCTGGTAAGCCACAGTCAAGTAGCAATACACATTAATGGAAATGGGTTAGATCAAGAGTGAGAGTTGGCCAAGAAGAGGCTAGATATAATGGGCCAGGCAGTGTTTTAAATGAGTACAGTTTCTGTGTAATTATTTCGGGTATAAGCTAGCCAGACAGATGGGAGCCAGGTGGGAGGGGACCACGGCCCGCCCTCGCCTCCTCTCATTACTGCACCACTTAGATTTTTCTTTTGAGAACTCGATTTTGTTCAAAGTTGTGTATGTAAATTGTCTGTTTGTTTTCTTGTAGTATATTTTTTGAATTCTTTGTATATCTTAGATATTAATCCTCTGTCAGAAGTATAGACATAATAATTGCTAAAGAATCTTCCCTTAGTTTGTAGGCTGCTTTTTCTCTTGAATGGTAGTGTCCTTCAGGGCCTGTATTAGAGTGGTGTACACACGGCACTAGGATGGTCACTCTGGGTGTGTTTAGGTTTGTGTCAGGTTGACAAAAACTTTGACACTGTTTTATCACCATATAAGCATAAATTAGAATAAATACATAAAAATAAGCATATTAAAATCTAGAACGTAGAGGAAACTTTTTAGTTAATTTTTCATGTAATCGTGTGTAAGTCATTTGAATTTGCTATTATTTTTCTCGCAATACAAGAAACAAATCTGTAGTAATAATATCATATGCCTGGTATAAGAATATCATTTGAACTAAATGTCCTAGTTTTCTTTCTGTTGCTATGATAATCACCAAGACAAACAGCAACTGGAACAAGGAGAAGGATTTATTTACATTTATGGCTTATCTCCAATATTGAGGGAAATCAGGATAGGATCTCAAGCAGAAGCATGAAAGAGAAACTATGTAGGAATGCTATTTACTAAGCTAGAGTCTGTAACTACCACTAATGTTTAGGGATGATGCTACTCACAGTAGGCAGGACCCTTCTACATTAATTAATATATCCAAGATGTTTCCTCACAGACTGGTGTGATGTAGGCAGTTCTTCAACTGAACATTTCATACAAGTATAGAAGGTGTTTGTCAATGTTCAAAATTATTTTGAGGAAACAGTCCAGAAGAGAAACAGAAAGACAATAACATAAAGTTTGCATATGGCAAATGTACACCCAACAATATTCCAAGTGGAAGAAGTGGAGAGAATTTCACCTAAGGCTGTCTATTAGCTCCACTGTAACTAAATATACTCCTCAAATTCTCATGTCTAGAAACACAATAAAGTTATGTAAAGAGGAAAGTGATGTCTATACTTCAAAGATGCTAAAGACTGTATCACAAGACACTTAATCCCAATTAACATTTTTCTAATAGATTTTACTGAGAAAGAAATCAGGGAAAAATATCATTTGCAGAAGACTAAAAAAAAGGTCCAGAATGATAGCTTAGTGTGTGATAACACTTGCCAGTGAACTCTGGTGACATAGGTTCAGTGCAGAACTAGAGAACTAATTACATATTCCATAAAGTTGTCCTAGGATGACCGTGCTCAGTGTGGCATTTGTGTCTGCATTATACACACACACGCATACTGAGTAAAATATAAATTAATTTTTAAAATAATAAAATGACGTGCCTAGCAATAAAAAACAGAGATTAAAATCCTCTACTCTCAGCATCCTAGGAAACTGAATTAAAAAATTAAACATTAAAAGACAGAAAGAATAGCCATGCTTAAAGACTGGCATAGTTAAAACTCTGAAAATAGCTACATTATTGAAAAAAAAATCTACAGATTCAGTATGATCTTATAAGAAAAAATATTACATGTTTTACAGAGCAAGATAAAACAAAACAGCACTCAAGTTGGTAATGGAAATACCCAAATCCTGAACAACCAAAGCAAATCAAGGCACCACATTGCTGGAGGAATCACTACCGCTCATCTCCCTAGTAACAGAAAGAGAATGACACCAAACATAGAGCAGACACGCAGAAAAATCCAATCAAATATTCAGTCCTGCCGCAAATCTAAACAAACAAGTGTCACCTAATTTAAAAAATGTTCTTAGACTTATTTATACTACAAATGTGAGTATCTTTCCAGAACTAGTGTATTTGTACCATATGCATACCCGGTACCTGTAGAGGTCAAAAGAAGGTGTCCAATCCTCTAGAACTGGAGTTACAGATAGTTGAGAAAGCCTCCTGGAATTGGGAAAATATTTAACATTGATAAATATCATTGTTCTTTTTCTAAGATAGAAACTGCCAGGAAAACATGCATTAAATGTGTGGAAATATAATTGTCTAAATATCACACTCACAAGAAAATGTTCTCATTCATAAAGTAGCTAGATAATCATGTACTGGCCATGACAACTCTCATCACAATTGAACTATTTATAAATAGTGTGTGTTATGAAGACCCATATGTAAATAATAATTTTTTATAAAGAAATTTGGTTTTATTTTGTACTAATCTGTTATACATTGTTAATTGTACTACTTATAATAGATCATAGTTCCTAGATATTGACATTCAAGAGATAAATGAAAGATTCTGTTTTAAGAGCCATAAACTTACACACACACACAAGCACACACACACACACACACACACACACACACACAGAGTAAAATATCCTCTTATTTGAAAATATGTATTTCTCAAGTTCTTGGTAAAGAAAGTTGAAAATAAACTTTATTTCCAAGAAAGAAAAAGTAAAATTACAGGGTTCAACATCATTCGTGTTGAGAAAAGAAAACATTACCATAAAATTTAATTCAGTGCAAGGAAATTAGACAACCCTTTCAAGACTGCAAACACTCACTGATGTACTTGCAGAAGATAGAGTGATTCCATTACATCTATTTGTTTCAATAAGAAGAGATTATACAGTGACCTTTTCTTTAGATGTCTTGGATTCTTCATTTTTAATCATTATGCAAGATTTGGTGGAAATCCTCACTGACACTAGGCTCCTCAGGGGGCAATTAGGAGAAGAGTGATCCCACTGGAAATGGAAAATCATTGCACTTTACTCCCTGAAATGACAAGAGAGAGGCCTAGCGTCTGGAATGTCAAAACACTTTTCCACTGTTAAACAACACAAGCATCTATGATGCCGAGCTTAACAAACATGGGGTAAACCACTAGAGAACTCTAGCATATATACCAGTGAGTCAATGGCTGTACTTAATGGCATATAGCATGGCATACAGAACCAGCTAGCCCATATTAATAACTTTACACATTCTTACAACTAATTCCTGAATAAAACTCTAATTTTTCTATCTTGCCATATGTGAATTTTAAGAACTTTGCTTTTCATAGCTGAAGCAACATCCATAAAACAACTGCCACTTTTAACCTAAAGAAAACTGAGTCAAAATGAACAATGACAATAGTCTTTGTAAGGTATCCTTTCACAAAAATACTTCAGAATAAAATGGAATTTAAGCAGTTTTTCTTTGTCCAGTATTTTTATCTTATATTATTATGCATTTTAAAAAATATAGGGCTATTTATGAAAATCTGAAATGAAGAATGTTGTCCTAACATTGTATAACTGATTTTATCGTTTAGCCCACACCTCTAGATATCTACTATTGATTTAGAAGCAGAGCTGATTTTTGGCTTCTTCTCCCTGTGGTGGTCCACACTTGCTATAGCAGCACTTGGGAGGTAGAGGCAGGATGATCAAGAGTTGAAGCTTGTCTCAGATGCAAAACAATTAGAGACCAGCCTGCACTATATGACACAGTTTCAAATATAAAAACAAATAAATAAAGCAAGGTCTTTTCCAAGTCTCAAGGCCATTTTGACACATTAATGAGAACCGTTTCTGTCTTTAGAGGTAGCAGGCCTTCATTTTTATCTTATGTATATTTACAGCTATATGACATACAACATACTATCCATGTGTGTTTGTTGTTTATGTAACTCCCTCAAACAATATAAAAACTAGGTCATACCACAATTCCCTTGCCTGAAACTTTGTGTGTGTATCTGTGTATGAGTTTGTATGTATTACATGTGTGTTCACTTGTGTATGTTTGTGAATGTCTCTGTGTGGTACTGGCTAACCAATCATTGTGTTTTCAGGTTTGAAATAGCTAAGACGCCTACTGTATTTCTGTTTGACCTGCATAAGCAGAAAAATTCTCAAAAAAATGAAAGGAAGACTGCACTGGATCATAGTGAAAATAATCTTGGTCCATAAATCAGTTTCCAGATGTGAGCCAGTTTGCAGACCCAGAAATCCTTGTTTGGACATGTGGCCAGGTTCACCTGTGGAAGGGCTCTGACAAGACAACTAAAAGTTTTGCAGATAGCCTTTCTCAGGTTCTCCACAGGACCTACAGCCTTTTACAAAGCTAACTGTACACTGGGGGAGAGAAAACCTTCAGACTTAATGGGGTCTGATGGATATGGGTTCTTTACTGACAGTGATTCTATTATTTCCTGTTAGTTTTGTCCTGAGTTCTGTGCTGTGCTTTCTGCTGTAATGGCTTCTTCTGTGTAAGGCCCTGAATCTTGACCCTCTCAGAACTCAAGCAGTCACAACCGTCTACATTTTCTGGAAGGAGTTTTCTAAGTTACTCCCTGGATATTTAATATAGCAGTCACACTTGTGGGGTGCCTTAGATTACGTCTCTTCATTTTATTCATTTAATGTTATTGTTTGGTAGCGCTGTTAGCATAGAATTTGCCATTAATGCTGTGGCTACCCTGACAAACTGACTGTGTGACCGTCAGTCTCCTGTGTGCTCTTCCCTAGTTTTCCCCAGATGCACCACAATCTCCTGTGATTTTCTTCTGTTTCTTACCACCAACATGCTTTCAGTGGGCTTCAAATAACAGGACTAGGTTGGGCATGTAACATATATAAGTGCAAAGAAGATGAGCCTGCCCTGGAGCCTGTTGTCATTTCTGCGTGGCCACCAGAAGAACATCAGGAGAGTGACTGTCATTAACCTATTTCATGTTATCCAGATTTAATTACATGTAACAAGCAAATAAATCTTTCTCCAGCCACCTTAGACTTCCTCTTGTTTCTTTTCTACTTGTCTTCTGCTTTCTTTCTCTTTCATGTTTTAGTCTTAAGTTTTATTAATCATAAGCTGCTAAAGGAGACTAATATGTTTTAAATATGCAATTTTAATTGTTCTCAGTCTGCATCTGCACCAGAACAAGGGCACAAAAATTGCAGTATTTTTTTTTAATTCTGTGTACTGACTTTTTGCTAGTGTTTAAGGAGTAACTACTATGAAGAGAATCTATCTTAATAAATGCCTACTTGGAGGATTAATATCTAGGGTGGAGCTTTTCCCAGATGATGTTATTGAAGGCTTGCATTAGAAGAGCTGACTTAACATTGAAATTCATCAAAAAAGTAAGTGCACTCAAGCTCACAGCAACATAATTGAATTTTATGTAGTTTTTAAAGCTAGGTTCTCAAGGGTCTGTCAAGTATCCATTGTTTTCAGGAGGTTGGTAAAGTTTTCTTTCCTGGTTATGTTTATGCAAGCAGCAACAGATGAAATCAACACAGATTTTAATCATGTTGGAAACATCCTCCATAGAAACAGTTTTAAGTCTAGATAAATTCTTTATGGAAAGTGAGTGACCTTTATTATTACATTATTCTTAAATATAATAGAGCCAAGTAATAAGATCTTATTTCCTACGTGCCTTAGTTAGGTTTTCTATTGCTGTGATGAGCACCACAGTAAAAAACAAGTTGGGGAGGAAATGGCTTATTTAGTTTACACTTCTATATCATGGTGCATCATGGATGGAAATCAGGACAGGAACTCAAATAGGGCAGGAACGTGACTGATGCAGAGACCATGGAGAGGAGCTACTTACTGGCATGCTTCCGACGGCTTGCTCAGACCTTTCTTATAGGACCCAGGACCACCAGCCCAGGGATAGCACCAACCACAAAGGACTTGACCATTCCCCATAAATCACTAATTAAAAAAAATATCTTACATCCTGATCTTATAGAGGCATTTTCTCGATTGAAGTTCCCTTCGTTCAGATAACTCTATCTTGTGTCAAGTTGACATAAAACTAACCAGGATACTAGGTCAATTACTGAATCAAACATATTGTGAGCAAGGTAGCAGAGCCTCTCTTACCTATGAAATCTGTGGCTATTCTACCTCAGTATGTGTTATGATGGTTTGAGTGTAAAATGTCCTTTATAGTCTTATGTGTTTGAACACATAGTCTCCAACTGTGACACTGTTTTGAAGATTTTAGAATCTTCATTAGGTAGAACCTTGCTGGAGGAAGTTTGAAACTAGGTGGGTGGTAAGGCTTTTTTACTTTTATAGTCTGGTCCCATTTCCTATTTCTTCTTCACTCTCTGCTTCCTGTCTGTGGACGCAGTGTGACCAGCTACCTCCTGCTGTCTTCCATTCGCCACCCTGATGAACTAGGTTCCCTTGAACAATAAGACAAAATAAACCTGTCCTGTTGCTTTTAGTAGTGTATTTTACAGCAATGAGGAAAGGAAGCAATGTTCTTTGTTTGAAACCGATTTCAAAAGAACAGAAAATTTAATTCCACAGAAACGATTAGTAAATGAAGAAGATGCATAATGCAGAGAGGAAGACTTCTATGGATTCTTCTATTTATTAATTCACAGTTCCTTGGGATTGTATTTTATGATTATCTGAAAACTGAAAGGAGATCATTCCTAAGGTTCCTCTCTTTAGAAAATAGACAAATTCATCATTATCATCACCATCATCATCACCATCATCATCACCATCATCATGATAAACCTGAAACATACAGGCGTATATTTCCCTCAAATACAAAAAAATCCATAAAAACAAAACAATCAGAATAAACAAGTATAAGGCTGGTAATATAAGAAATGGTCAAACAAAGAAATATAAGACAAAAATTCTAAAAGTAAAAAGAAAGAATACAGCTGTGAGTTTGTGTTGGGCATCTACATCTGGAAATGGGGCCTGCCATTAAGTGTGGTTAATACACCCAATGAAATTCCATTAGAAAGAACTAAATTTTCCTTCTCAAGAGATTGACAATTAGAGATAGCTTCTTGTTTACTAAATTGAACTCAGTTCACTTCCCTTCTCAGTGTTGTGACACCTTCTGGATTGAACCTCTGCCAGACTTGTGCATGCTGCTACTGTCATTGTGAATTAATTTATGCATCAATCCTGTGTGTCTAGAAGAAACTGTTTTTAGTGTCATCCATTCCTCTGGCTCTTAAAGTCTTTCTCCTTCCTCTGCCATAGGCTCTCTGATCCATGAAGGAAGGGGTTTAATGAAGAAATCTCATCCAGACTAAGTGTTTCAAAATCTTCCACTCCCTTCACATTGTCCTTTTGTGGGTCTCAGTGTCATTTTCCATATCCTGTTGGTTAAAGCTTCTCTGTTAATGGTAGAACAGGACACTGAGTAGAATGTTGTTAGGAGTCATTTTATTACTGCATGCCTTTGGCACAAAATTATTTTGTTTTCCTCTGGTCCAATGGTCTGTTCAGTCTCAAATTCTGGGCTATGCAAGCAGAGTTATGCATGTACTCAGTTTCATGGAATGATCCCTAAATCTTATCACAGAGTAGTTGGTTACTCTTGCAATGTTTGTGACACTGTTACACATCATACAGGCATGTTACCACTGTAGATCACATGCTTGGTAGCTAAGTTGGTGTTTCCTTTCTCCTTTGGTAATGTGAACAGTACTTTTAGTATCATGAATAATAGTCACTAGGGGTGAAGACTCTAGATAGTCACCAACCTGACTCCTCTGTATTAAATGAGATAAATAAGTGTTATATTCATTGGGGCCTTACCATTAGTTTGTGAAGAACAATCAATAACCTAGGAATAGTCTGAGAAATTTACAAGTTTCCATGGAGCCACTGTGGCTAGAGAATCAACTAGACTTATTCCGTTTCTGCAAATCAGGTTTCACTTTGTGGAAAAATATCTAACAGGGGTATTGCCTCCGCAGTTATCATGCTTTTAGGAAGCTTCTATAGTAGTAGGCTTTCATATGACCCTTCAAATGGCTTTCAGAGTTCTTTGTGTCTCCCTGTGTTCGTCTCCTCTCTCCTCTTCCCTTACCCTCTCCATTTGATCCTCATGCTCCAATCTCTCTGTCTATAACTGGAGATTATTCCCTCCACACTAGCCCCGAACTCTGTCCCTAATCTCTGTTGGTATATGAATTACAGCACGATAAACTAAGGTTTAAAAGTTAATATTCACATATAAGAAAATATATATGATATTTGTCATTTTGGGTCTAGATTAGGATGCTTAGAATGATTTTTTTTTTACTAGCTCCATCCATTTACCTGTATTGAGATGATATCGTTTTATTTAACAGGTGAATGATATCCCACTGTGTAAAATACCACATTTTCATCACTCATTCCTCAGTTAATAGATGTCTAGGCTGTTTCTTACTATTATGAATAGCAGAACAGTGAACACAGATGAGCAGCTATCTCTCTATATATAGTAGGATACACAGTCTTTTGGATATATAACCAAGAGTGATATAGATGAATGAATCTTGTGGTAAATCTCTTCCCAGATTCCTGCTAACTGAAACACATATTTCCAGAGGCTTTATAAGTTCACACACACAACCCAGAAATAGATGATTGTTCCCATTCCTCCTTATCAAGACCAGCATGAGACACCCTTTGTTTTATTGCTTTTGGCCATTCTGATATATATAAGATGAAATCTCAATGTAGTTTTGATTTGTATTTCCATGATAACTAAGGTTTTTGAATAATTTTTTGAGAGTTTCTCAGTAATCTGTGTTTCCTATTTTGAGAAATATACTTAAAATATATCCCATTTTTAACTGGGCTATCTATTTTCTTTTAATTTTTTATTTATTTAAGATATATATATATATATATATATATATTCTAGTTGAGGTGTAATTGGCATAGATATTATTTCTATCATATTATGAATAGTTTTTATTATTCATTCAACCATTTGTGTTTTCCCAGACTTTGTTAAGAATTTATTCATATCCTCTTGAAAGTCCTCGTCATATCCATAATTGTTGTTTTGAGGTCTTTGTCTTATGCTTCTAGCATACTGCATTTCGTAGTGTCTATGGTAGTATTGTTACTGGGCTCTGATATAAGAATTTTTTGTCTGTTAATGTTTGTGTTTTGTGCTGGTGTCTTGGCATACAGGTTACTATGACTCAAGTGAGTCTAGTTTTTTTTTTTTTAATCTTGTCTTTGTTGTGTGATTTTTTTAAAATTTCTTGTACTTTGTTCTCTTCTCTAGACACTAGCCTTATCCAAGTGTGGTAGCCATGGGTTGCCTGGTTAAAGTCCTTCTGCACATGGATAGATGGCAGAAAGAAATAGAGATGTGCTAGTAGAAAAGTCATGGAAAATCAATTAACATTAAAAACATTATGCTAGATAAATCAGTCACAGAATGACAACTATTTAGTGATTCCATTTTCAAGAGTAATCTCTGTTGACTGAACTCACAGGCACAGAGACTACAATAGTCACAATGGTTCTAGACCTATCGGTGTCATCAGCTTTGAGAATATAATGACCATTTACAGGGGTCACCTAAGACCATTGGAAAACACAGACATTTATATTACAATTTGTAACTAGCAAAATTACAGTTATGAAATAGCAATGAAAATAATTTTATGGTTGGAGGTCACCACAACACATGAGGAACTATATTAACGGACTGAAGCTTTACCATGTGGTGTTCATATTGAGAGTTCAAACTTTTGGTTATGTGTTCTTATACAGAAACATGAGACAATATAAAATTTAGGGAGTTATCAAACAACAACAAAAACTACACAAAATTCAAACCAACCAAGTAGATAAACAAAAAACAGAAGAAATATTAAAAGGAGCAATATTCCTTAAATTCATGTAGGAAGTAATTAGTCTAAAGATGGATGCCCACAAGCAAAGATAAGCAGCCATTTATCCACTAGGAGAAAAGACCTTGAGAAAGTGATAATAATCATCCAGGGATTATTTTCTACTGGTTAATAATGGGCAAAGGCCGTGCAGTTGATCCGTGGTAAGTGATGGAGCAAAGGTGGATGCTTGCTTACTCCGAGGGTTTCTGCCATAGAACTTTCTAAGTGAGCAACACCTTTGTGGATGTTTGCTTACTCTGAGGGTTTCTACCACAGAGCTTTCTAAGTGAACAACAGCTTTGCTGAAAGCCTTAGCATATTGTTCACAATGAAGGAAGCCAAGGAAGGAAAATGGTCCTCTTGGAGGAATGATATAGAAAAATAAGGGAGAAAGGATGGGAGGGAGAGGGAGGGAAGAATGAAGGAAGGAAGGAGAAGCATGCACAAGGTTCAAGGGCATTACTCTAAGTCATAGCAGGTAAAGAAGAGTGAAAATGCTAATGGTCTGTTGATGAGAATCTGAAAAGCTTGGTCACAAATCTGACTTAATCAGAACAGATTTTTTTTTCTTTTCGTTACACTTAAGTGTGTAGAAAATTAAAGCACTAATTGAAAAAGTAAGGAAAATACAATTAGATAAAACATCACAATAGTCCCAACTCGGGGTGAACGGTACATTGCAACAATGTTGAAGAAAATTTTACCCTGAGCAATGACGGGGGCAGCATCTCTGAAGTGCAGTACTAATAAATATTTAACTGTGAAGGAGGAGATGTTAAATAGTCCCCAGAGCTTGTGAAGCCACACCTTGTACAGGTAATAAATTAAGTGCTCTTAGCTCAAGGACTAAGAGTGCTAATACTGACCGTGAGAATAGCAGTTCTCACATAGAGCACACTGGCGGTACACCACAAATACAATGATTTCTAGGAATATGGATGACTTTTCTGTCCATTCTGCTCTACATAATATTAGTGTTCACTACAAGAGTATGAATTATATATAAAATGGGCAATGAATAAAATATTTGTGAGAATATGAAAGAAGCAATAGAATATGATTCAGCCATAGCAAAAGATACAGGGTGACCAAAAATACAAGGTAACTATTATCAGTATGTAAAGCCTGGTTGAAAAAGTTAAACATCATGAAGAGTGAAACGGATAACTTCATTAGGGTGAAGCAAATTACTAGAATATAGGGATGCAAGAATAAAACACAAGGAAGGCAATGTAAAGTACTCCAATAGGTTCATGGATATGTTTTAAATTTGCTTGGAAAATAAGAATTAGCTTGTATAGAGGACAATCTAAATTGTGCTTTTTAGAAGCACAAAGAGGAGAGAGACAGAGACAGAAAGCACTGGGAACATCATCATATGTAATTTACATGTATATGAAAGACTAGAATTTCAGGGTGAAAAATTGGTAACTAACATAAGAGAAGAGATAAGAGGCAGGAACATAAGCTTGCTGTGCAAACCACATATCACACATAGAAACTATGACAATTGCTCAGTAAAATTAAAGACATGGACACTCTTCAAAGGAGTCAGAGACAAAAAGTAGTGTATACAGAAAAAGCAAATATGGAGTAGGTCAAATGTCATCGGATATCAGTCATTAAAAGAACCTATGTAGCCAGGCATTGTGGTGTATGTTTTTAATTCCAGCACATAGATAGCAAAATCAGGTAGATCTTTCTGATTTCAAAGCATGTCTGATCTGCATAGTAAGTTGCAGGGCTTTACAATGATACCCAGTTTTTAAATATAGACATCAATTTTAATATAATAAATAATTTATAATGTTATTCAAGTATGAAATAAATCTAGGATTTCCACCTTAATTTTGGAAATTAAATTATTTTTGAGTTAAAGTTGTAAACTGAGGCTGTTCATTTGTTTCCAGCCTCTCAGACCTGAATAATCACAAAGAAACTATATTAGTTACCACATTGCTTGGTCTATTAGCTCGGGCTTCTTATTAACTAACTCTTTACATCTTAACTTAGCCCATTTCTATTAATCACTATATAACCATGTGGCCGTGGCCTACCAGTAAGGTACTGGCATCTATTTCCTTCAGCAGCTACATGGCACATCCTTGGCTCTGGCTACTCTCTTTCTATATATATTTCTCTGTTTGGATTTATTGTCTGGCTTTATTCTGCCCTACCATAGGCCGAAACAACTTCTTCATTAATAAATGAAGTGGTAATAAAACATATTCCCAAAATACAGAGGGGAATACTACATCATCTCCCTTTTCTGTCTAAATAAAAAGGACTGTTTTAACTTTAACATAGTAAAATTATATATATATATATCAGTTATCAAGCAAAATTTACACTTATAATAATTTTTTGAGTCTAAAGTTTTATATCTAATTTATCTTTCATCATAACTAAGGAAAAGTATAACTATAATTTTCTGTTTTTAACTCTTTAAAGACCCCAGAAGGATATAATATTACCTAAGTAAACAGGACGTGCATTATAAGCAACTTCCAATATTTTAAAAATGACAGAAACATCTCACTGCCTGGACAGTCATCCAAAGTTCTTTTGTAATGTTGGGAAATCCATCTTTAGCCTATAGGCCCATAGCATCTGGCAGACTTTTAACTGAAGCAGGAAATTTGACAATCTGCTCTGCCTTGTAATAGCAAAGTTCATCAGTTGCTTTCTTCTGGGTCCCACAGAATGTTTGGCAGTTTCCTCTGTGAAGCAGGAACCCTAAAGGACCATTCCATCTTTTAGAAAGTTCAGCAGTCTCTTCTGTGGGTTCTGCATGTCCAATTTATACAATATACCATCAAGCAGTCCAGACAAGAGCAGTTTCTTGCCCAAATGTCTAACCTTGCCACATTGAAGGCAAATTCCATAATGAGTTTCTCAAATGCCCATTATCATCTTGAAGTAGTCTGGTGCTGCCCAAAGCAGACATATCTCATTGTTGACAGAAGTCTAAGATCTTAAAACCTTTCCAATGCCTTATTCTGTCAGTCTTTGATGTGTTGAAGATTATCTAACTGAAATATATATCTCCATGTCTAGAAAACCTAACATAATTAAAAGTTTGATTATTATTGATGACTATTTACTAATCTTTATCTCTTAACTACATATTACAGACCAGGAGTGCTTTTTTAAGATGCCAAGCAGAGTAGTTAGTACTAAGGTTGCTTTGTCTTTTGTCTTTGCCCAGTCCAATACGATGGAGGTATTTTCACCACCAGCTCCAGGAGCCGTGCTCCCCGCCCCTCCCCCATCTCCATGGACACAGTGTGTCTCTGTCACCATTAAGGAACTTGTAGGACTGTTCTCACAAACCCCATTTAAGTTCAGGACCTCCCAAAAGAGCCAGAGTTCACGCTGCCAGCAGGGACCAGGAAGCTGGCTCTTAAAGAAGCAGCATAGTTTTTGCTGCTAATGCTGAGTCAGGAAGCCTTTTTTTTTAAAAAAAAAAAAAAAAGAATCATGTCTCTGCTTGCCTTTAGACAGCAAAGCTCACCCAAGAAAGTGTTGCTACCAAGAAGCCATGCTTAATTCTGCTCTTTTGTGTCTAGAATTTCTTCCCAAGCTCCCTCAGGCTTTATGTGGATGTAGCTGCCCCACATTGGGCACTATTTTGTAAACAGAGACTGGTCATTTTTTTCCCGGCCACCCAGACCTTAATAGCCGCACTAAAATTATATTAATTACCACACTAATTGGTCAATTACCTCAGTATTCTTATTAACTAACTATTACATCTTAAATTAACCCACTTCTATTAATCAATGTGTCATCATGAGTCTCTGGCTTACCAGTAAGGTATCAACATCTCTCTCCTTTGACAGCTACATGATGTCTCCTTGATTCTGCCTACTCTTTCTATATATCTCTGCTTGGATTTCCTGCCTGGATTTATTCTTCCCTGTCATAGCCCAAAACAGCTTTTTTATTAGTCAATGGTAATAAAACATATTCACACCATACAGAGGGGAATCTCACATCATAAGGTCAACACTATATAGTGTTACGTATTAGCTATCCTCTTTAAGAATGAAGATAAAATAAAATGGCTTTGCATTTTGAAATAAGAACCGAAGTACTATAAAAGCATGCAGAATTCTTTTGTTAGTTTTGTATCCTATATGGAGACAGCAGGCAGAGACTGAGCACAGGATATATGAGTCAGGTTGGGTCTAAAAGGTGGATTTGGCATGATTTGGATGAAGTCAGTTGTTCAGATAAGACTGCACTGGAATGCAGGATGCATGTCCTTTTCAATGCCTGGTAGTTGGGAGTGGCACAATCAGAACTGGCTATACTAGGCTGGGACACGGAATGTGGGACCTATGACTTATCTGGGGATTGAAAATTGTGCACAGAATGAGGGTCAGGAAGTCTCACCATGCTGTACCTTACCCAATGCAAGTCGTGAGGGAGCTGCTTGATAGATAAGTTGAATATCCTAACTAATTTTTACTGCATTGTCTCAGATATGATTAAATAGGTATTCATAGCTATAAACTTTCTTCTCATAAATGTGTTTGTGATGTGCCAAATATTCTTTTTTCATTTGACTATTGAATATTTTTTAAAAAGCTGCTCCTTGATTGTATCTATAGGTCATTGAACAATCATTAAGGTCCTGTTTAGAAATTCTCAGTAATTTACTGCAGTTTGTGCCACATTATTTATCACCATTGTGATCTGTTTAGATACAAAAAGATACTTCGCTATTTTACTTTAAGTCCTCCCTTCTTGGTTAAAATGTGATTGTTTCAGAGAATGGTCCACAGGTATCTGAATAGAGTATACATTATGGATTTGTTAGATGGAATATTCTCTAGTTACCTTTTTAAGGTCTTTCATTCTTTTCCTGTTGAATATGGATTTATGTTGAGCAAAGGTCTTCTTACGTAGCTCCAACTGTATTGCCACTGGCTATGTATCTCCTGGTAGGCTCAAAAAACAGTATTTTCCTGCCTGAGTTGCCTAAGTACAAGAAGTGTCTGCCTTTGCTACCACATCTAATCACATATTTGTTCTATTCTAAGTTTAACTGCAACATTTATCTGCTGAGTATTTTATCTGTAGCATCTATTTTTGATAATAAGTTGATACTGGTATCACTAATTATTGATCTCTCCATATATATATATATAATCATCTGGCTAATTTTTGCTTGAAATCTATTTTATCAGTTATAAGTATTGTTACTCCAGTTTCTTAAGCTTCTATTTATTTGATAAACACTTATATCCTTATGGGTATGTCTTTGTCAACAAAGTAATTTTCTTGTATATAGTAATAGACTAGGTAATATTTTAATGCAAACAGCTTATGTCTACCTTTTAATTAGAACACCTCTCAATTTGACAGTAGTACTGTCAAGTATTTGCTGATTCCCTTATTTATTTTTTTCTTCATATAAATATCCCTTACTTTTTCTGTCATTCATCTTATGAGTTGACTAGCCTACTGAATTCAACATTCATGATTCTTTCTTGTTCTTTATTAGGGTTTCTAATCCTCCCATGGACCTTATTATTTATGCACTCTTGTAATTGCAACTGTATCTCTGCATTGCCATATTTAGTGCTCTTTTAGATGTGTTCTTTAATAATTGGCTAATGTTCATTTTTGGATTTATTTTGCTTTTGCTCTTCAATGTCGACATTGTACCACAAATTTGAAAAATAACTTTGTTGGATAGTTCAATGATGGTTGGCAGTGAAAGGAAAACAAAACTAATGAATGTGTGAATCATCTTTGCCCAAGGACCATGAAAATCATTTCTGCAGTTTTCTAAGTTTTAGTAAATATTCGTGTCCATGGTCTTTTGATTTGTTTTCTTTTCTTAACAGTAAATACCTAGTATCATTTTTAATCTGTGTGTGCTTAGCATCATTCTCTTCCCTTTCCAATGTAAAGGGAAACCAATGTAAGTAGTTCGTTCTACTTTTCTTTTAGAACATATTGTAATATGTTTATTCCCATGAGAACTGGAATTGTGTTAGCATAACATTGGTCATTCAAATAAGTATTCTATTATTGACTGTTATTTATTTCATTATCAAACAGGAAACAGAAAATTAAAAACATCTACTAAGGAAGCAAAATATTGTTTGAGAAAAACATGAAAATGTGTTGCTCTGTGTCCCTCTGTCTTATCCTTCCTCTGAATGTCTGTATCTCTCTCTCTCTCTCTCTCTCTCTCTCTCTATATATATATATATATATATATATATATATATATATATATATACTAAGATCTAGTCATACATTCTATAAATTTATGTTCAGTAAAGCAATTGAGAATATTCAGAAGTTTTAAAGCAAATTTTATTTTTAATTTTAGTTTTATGATGTGTATGTCTGAGGGAGTTAATGTCATGTGTTTTGAGGGAGTTGCAGAGGCTGTGAGCCATCCAGTGTAGGTGCTGTGTCTGTCTTACACTCCAGTCCTTTTGAAGAACAGCAACTGCTGTCAAGCAATAAGCAGTCTCTTCAGATTATCTATCACTTATATAAAAGAGATTTATTTTCTTTCATGTCTATGTGTGTCCTGCACATACGTATGTATATAATTCATACTGCCACAGTGGAGGGCAGAAGAGAGTATCAGAACCTTGAGCTAGAGCTCCAGGTTGTTGTGCACTGCGAGATTTGAGTGAGGGAAACTGAACCTTGGATACTCTGCAATAATAGCGTGTTATTAACCATTAATTCATTTCTCCAGTCTCCTGTGTTCAATGTATACAAGGACCCTCTGCATACAGATGTGCAGCCCATTCTATTTTCAGTATGGAGCTTTTCTTGATTTTGTTACTTGATCTGACTGAAGACTCAAAATGTAAACTTCTTTCAACCTATAAAGAGAGAGGAGAGAGAACTGGTGTTATTCAGGATTCTCTAGAGTCACTGAACTTGTAGAATCTCTCTCTCTCTTTCTCTCCCTCCCTGTGTGTGTGTGTGTGTGTGTGTGTGTGTGTGTGTGTGTGTACTATGGTCTGACGTACAGTGTAATAATGGAGTACAATTGTTCTTGATTTCTTTTTTTCAAAATTAATAATTCTCTTAAATTGTATTGAAAGCATCTTTTAGTTGAACACAGAATTAAAGACATGAGCTTAGGCTATAATAAAAGTTAAAGAAGACTGCCAGATTTACAATTCTGGAATTTAGAAAAAAACAAAGTTTATTTTTCAGCCTTCAATGGTGACAAGCATAACCCCTTTACTTAAATTCTCATTTATGATCTATTATTAATAACATCAAATTAAAATTATATATATATGAGAAAGGAGAAATTCAAGGTAATTCTCTTTCTCATCTAAATTTCTGTGAAATCCATTCAAAGGAATAGTGTCTCACCTGAGAATAAACATGGAAACAGACATAGTGAGAAGGTTTATGAGTGTCATCTGACTGTGTTGACCCAAATAAATAACTATAGAAATTAAAGAAAAAAATTATATTCTGATTTGCTTCTTCCTGAAATTAATAAGACAAAGCTATTCTTGTTAGCTTCACTGACACAAAATCTGATATTGTATTCAATAAAACAATCAGTTAATTCTGTCTGTTGACATAAGTGATCTGGGTGTCAGGACTCTGAAGGAAAGGCCCAGCTCCCTACAGTAATCTTTCATTTCTATTTCCTACAAAGTAAATATAATATACCTCTTTCCAGGAACTTTTCAAGGTAATTTGCAAACCAGTTTTGATTCATTTTTAATATTTTCAAAATTCCAGAATCGACATCTTATTTAAAATCTTATGAAATTTGAGATCAATGTCCGAACAGATACAGGTGTGCACACACAAATGTGCTGACACTAAATAAATATCCAACAGACACTACAGAAAGTCACAACATATTAAAATACAGAATTGTGAAGCTTCTTCAGAAGACTGTGACATTTGCCATGGAAGGAGTTATGGATGTCTTTGAGCTACCATAGGGAAGAAACATGGGTCCTCTGTAAGAGCAAACACTGCTATTAACTGCTGAGACACCTCTCCAGTCCACCATCTTTATCTTTTCTTTTCTTCTTCTTCTTCTTCTTCTTCTTCTTCTTCTTCTTCTTCTTCTTCTTCTTCTTCTTCTTCTTCTTCTTCTTCTTCTTCTTCTTTTTCTTCTTCTTTCTCCTCCTCCTCCTCCTCCTGCTCCTCCTGCTCGCTTTAACCTAAGCATTTGTACACTAGCTTCTGTTATCTTCATACTGCTATACAAAAATACATTA
The DNA here is from genome assembly GCA_004026605.1 of Ondatra zibethicus. NCBI lineage: Eukaryota > Metazoa > Chordata > Mammalia > Rodentia > Cricetidae > Ondatra > Ondatra zibethicus. The sequence continues at coordinate 23,339 of PVIU01020019.1, forward strand.
TCCTCTACTTTTAACAATGACTGACTGTTACTCTGGGATATTAACTTTGATCAGTTCTTGACTTTCCTTTGCAATGCTTTACTCTAAGACAAAGATTATTACAACGATGTCATAACTACTAATGAAGAAAGACTTTACACAGATTTAATATCATACTGAGAGATCATGAGTTATAAAATTTTTAAGAAGTAACCCCAATTCATGGTCATAAGAAAATTAACTGTGCTTCTGATAATACTGAAGGTACCAGTCAAGTTCCAGAGAAATTTCTTCCACAAACATAAAATCCTGGTAATAGACAGTCAATTTTATTTTGGAATTGGGTAATGCTCATCTCTCTCCTTCTTTGACATAGTTACTCTTGTCCTGTTTAATTGTGAGTTTCCCCATTTCCTTTTCCTTTAAAAATGTCTTTTGATGAACTTTGTCCTAATATTGGGCATAGAAATTAGTTCAAACCATATATTTTAATATTTCAAGTTCTTATAAAAGTAGGAATTAACAACTTTCAAATATAAGTGAAAAGACAAGGGATACATGGTTAGAGAGATATAAATAAATATTTGCCCACACCAGAGAAAACTCTGAGAAGAAGCAAAGAAATGGCTCCAAAAAAGTCCAACTCATTGAAATAATGAGTATACTGGGGCTGCTTACAGGAGCATGGACAACTAAGTGTCACCACATCACCACAAAGCTCGCCTTAGTTAGTGCTCACTCAGAAAAGCAGCAGTCCTAGACACTGCAGAGTCTCTCATCCTCAGCAGTCCTTATTTCCTGTGTAAGTACAAGTGTGTGCTGGGTGGTTGAGAGATTTGTGAGTCTGGAAACTTTCAGGGACTTGCCAATACTTGTGCTTTGGCTGTTTCTGTCATCTTTTGGATCCTTCTTCCATCTTACTGAGTATTAAGTAAAGAGCCTACCTTTCTCTAGGATGGGATAAACTAACTTAGGGTAAATTGCTAGACAGTTTATATTTTGCAGTACATATATAACATTTGTTTCTCTAAGAGTACGATAATAAGTATTTCTTTTCTATATGTCATTATAAAGTAAAATGCATCAATGCTAAATACATAGACAGTCACTTTTCTACACATTAATTGCTGAAAATTAATTGTACACATAACTATCCTTACTACCTTAAAATACCCTGTCAGTCAACAGCAGTAGCAAGCATTTCCTAGGAATAGATCTTTTTTCACAAAAAGATTATGAAATCCTTTTAAGATACATTTCTATAAGATGTGAAAGAAAGTCAATCTTTCCTTGTACAACTAAGCCAATTAATGATAAAGTAGGACAACAGAGTAACACAGTTAGTTCTAGTATTGTTGAGAATATTGTTAACTCATCTTTTAGTTTCTTAGGAATAGAAACAATACATATATAACTGGATACCTTGAGTTTAAAAGCATATAAAACAAAATTACAGTGGCTGAAAAATTGGTGATAGTTACTGTATTATGTCCATTATCACTGTTGCAGTGAACTAGTTTCTGGCACTATTTCACACAACACACCAGTCTTGCCTTCAGTTATTCTCATCTATCTGCCACTATCTCCTTTGTTATTTGATTTCTGTCCCCACCGTCTTCTATGCACATATATATCAGACTTTATCCTTAAAAATTTGTGCAATCGAATGAGTATGGGTTTCTTTATCTACCTACTTGAAGCTCATATATCAGAACTGTCCATATCTTTGTGAGAAAGTCTAAGGAATGTAGCTACTTTCTTCAGTTACATTGAAAATGATTGCCATAAACAAGCTCATTCTGTTTTTTGTTAATTCACATATCTTATGCATTATTTGGAAGCAACCAGTTGAATGTCCTGCCCCAGAGAAAACATTTTAGTGCTTTTTATCAATATATGGAGGGAGAATATTACCATGCTGTGCACTTCTGTTTTATGTATCCCTCAGCACAAAAGAAACTTTTATGATGTTTTGCCATTAATGTGTTTGTTTTCAGAGTGCTTTAGTTCAACAACCATTTTTCTTTCTTCTTTGATTCATAGATTCTCTAAGGCCCTTGCTTCTTAATGCAAGGTGTATTGATATACTGATTTAATATAGTAACAAGGTGTACTGATATACTGATTTAATATAGTAACAGTCTTCATTGAGATGGCTCTGTAATACCACTGGGAGCAGTGAGCCAGCTAAGATGCTTGCAACAGAAAAATCAATTAAAATTAAAAAAAAAATGTTAAATTGCCTTATATGAAGGAATCAATTTGTTGAGTTGGCCTTGGAGCAATTAAGGGAGAAAAAATGGACTGGGATTGCATGTTTCTCTTGCCCTTTTATCTGAGAATACAGCTCTGATAAATAAACTATTATCTGTGTCTCCTACTGATGACCTAGCCAAATTTGCCTCAAAAGTGATTACTTCGTCCTATATATTTCTATGTGGTTACACTTTTTAAGATTCAAAATTGTAGTTGTCTATAATAGGCACTGTTACTAACTTAAAATACTGAAATGACACAGTGATAACTAAAAGCATCAGAGAATAGTCGAATGCAGCGGCAGCGCGCGGGGATTCCCTACATTTCATCATCAATAAATGACTTTAAACCTGCAAGAACTGGATTGGTTGGAAAACATTCCAAAATGCTGCCATATTCCTATAAAAATTGAAAATGTTTTAAACCGCTAACATTTTCTTTATTTAAAATCTAAAAATAATTACTTATTAGTGTAAGTCTTAATATTGGGCAGTCAGGTGATAGAACATTGAATAACTATGTTGAGTTCTTAGAATTACATTGTGTGGAAGTCAAACTATATCTTATGTAAGAACAAATGTTGCAAAGCCTGAGCCTGTGAGCAAATCGATAGTATAAATAGTAATGATGTAGATGCCTATAAAGTAAAAACTGTGGTCATTGAGCAGGCTCAGATTTGAACGTGCTAGGAATAGAGCTGACTTCTCATCTGAAAGCTCATGATGGTGCACCCAGAGTAGGACAAATATGTAGAATATCATCTAATGTTTATTAAAAGAAAATAGTATGGGCTACTTGTGTATAATTATAATTACATAAAATATGCATCAATTATGGGAATAGTTCCCAGTGCATGTCGACGCCAAAAGTGGCCGAGGGCTGCTTACCTCTTATTTGTCTGGTCACTATCTAGAAAATGATTTCCTTCTGTTGTAGTTGAAGAAAAAGCAAACAAAACCTATATAGACTTTTACTTCTCATTTAATCCTACTTCTAAACTGTACATACAGAAAATATCCATGTTATACTTAAAGGAAGAGCCAATCCCAGCAGTAGATGGCCAGCACCAAATGAACTCCGTGATAGTTTTGGAGGGTTTTTGTCTCATAATACCTTATCTGAGTATTTTTCTTTTTTAATTTTCTAGTATTACAGATCTTTGCTTTTGTATTGCAGTTTTCTATTTTTATGGGTTTTAAATGTGTATTAATATTTGTCTATCCACATTTGTATGTGTTTCTTGTACTTTTTCTCGTTTCCCTTTTTCATTAGTTAGTTTTTCTACTTTATTCTGGTTTGGTTTTATTTTATGTTTATTATTATTACCAAGTTATATTCTTATATATTTTATACTTATAGAGGAAAAGAAATGATATGGATTTGGGTAAGTGGAGAAATGAGATGGAGCTTAGGGGAGATAAGTAAGGAAAAACAGTATCAGAATACATTGTAGGATTTTTTTCAATTAAAAAAGGGAGAGAGAAAAAAGAAAAGTTGACTTTATTTCTTCTCTGCATAATCAAATTAAGTTGGAAAGAAACATTTGAAGCCATTACAGCTTGACTGAATAATACTAATGCAAAACTTTAGGTGTATCTGTAGGAATGTCTACTGAATGGGATCAGTGACTTGAGAAGGTCTGAATTTGTTCTTAATGTTGGTGGCAGTATCCATTTATCTGGGACCCAGATGGAATAAAAAGTGGGAAATGAGCAAGCCCACCTGTGTACAAGCCCACCTGTGCACAAACCCACCTGTGCACACACATCATAGTCTTCATGAGCTGGCATGGTTTTGCTCCTGCTATAATTTCAGATCCAATCAGATTCATCACACTCTGTGTAGACTTGCAGTAGCCGTGCCCCATGGTCTGAGAGGCTTTCTTCCAGGAACTCAGGCTTCGTTACTTATTTCTCCTTCACAGGTCCCTCACTGCTTTCCCCGGTTCTACAAACTGCACTGGGTTATTGTAGCATTACCCAGCCACTGACTGATAAACCAATGCAACCAATGTCCTCTCAGAATCACATACACATTGGTGATTATTGGTTCCCTGTATAACCCTAATATAGACCGGTATATGAGCAAATAGGATCATATATCCTCCCACTTGAGCTGCAATAATGAAATGCCATGGATAAGTGGCTAATAAATGAGACAGAGACAGCACGTGGATTTTGTGGTATCTTCAACTCTTATAGGTACAAGGACCATAGCCTGCTTTCCCTTTATTTTTGAATGGTTTTATATTTTATTTCTCTCTTTACCCCACCCCCCTCTCTCGGTCCATATGAATGCAAGGATTCACCTGTTTTCAGAGAGTAAATTTCAAAAAGTGGTTCTTTTAATCTACACTGTACATTTCAGGGATCAAATTCAAGTCATCAGACTTGGTATCAAATATCTTTACCTGATGAACCATATCATTATTCCATCCTTTATCTATTGTTACCTGTATTCTTCTGTATCTGGCAAGTTCATTTGCAAGTACGATACTGTGAATTATCCATCTTTTTTGTCAATATTTTTAAAAATATGAACCTAACACAAGTGTTTACTAAGAGAGGAATGGACAAAAATAAGGGAATGTGGTCCTGGTTAAAACCCAAAAGAAAAGTCACCTATAATGTATAGGTTTCTCTGATTACTAAGTTGTCCCTTAAGACAGTCAGTTTAATTCTTATATAAGATTGATAGCTACAATCCACAGGCATCTATGAATTCTTTAGAGGATCTTACTACTTTAAAGCTAAAAACACAAATAATATTTGGGATACAAAAATATTAACTCTGTGTCAGATTACAATGCATTTGACAGCAACATCACAAGTGGATAAAGGAATTCCCTTGTTTCACGACTATTGCTCAATGATGCCTAGCCGTGTCTATTACATGATCAGCCATCAAAACTATCAGGAAAAATTTTCTGCAGATTAATTCTCTTCTTTTACTGTGACTGTAAACCTTTGTGCTGCTGATACATTTGTCCAAATGCAAACAGCAAATAATTCCTTAAAATAAAAAGTTAAATAATGCTGTGACAACACTGAATTGGCAGACTAAAATTTCTGATAGTTCTTTAAGCAAGCAATTTATTATGAATCATTAATATTGAATCCAAACTGGAACACTATGCTTAAGAAAACATTTTGCTAAAGTTAAAACAACTGGAATTGAAAACTTTAGAGGACCCTAGGCTTTTATTATTCATTTCATCATTACATCATCGTGGCTCAATATATTAATGCAGTTTCTACATACCTAAATAACTCTAGGAAATTTAGTATTTTCTTTGTAAAATGAAACTTCATGATTAATGGATGTACAAATAATAACCAAGAAATATAATTTTAAAAACTAATTTGTGAAGGTGCACAATATGATGACTCAGTGGGTAAACTCACCTATCTTTAAACTTTAAACTTTAAAGTTTAAACTTTAAACTTGATACATCCCCAGGATATACATGGTAGAAGAGAGCTATCTTCTTCTCCACATGTGTGTTGTGGCCTGTGCTACTCAGAACATAACCAAACATGCAGAAAGAAAGAGATGATTTTTAAGTAGAATTCTACTGTGAAATGTACTTTTTCATCAACATTTCAATAATTTCTTGTCCCAGTCTAACAAAAAAACAAGAATCAATACTAGATTACAACAATCAAATGGGCTCAGAGCAGTCCTATATTAACCAATGGTATTCACAGCATACAGAGGAGTATCCCACATCACAGCTGTAAAATAGAATTGCAAATATCTCTATATCATGTAGTTCTCAGGGTATATGCCCATAAATGAACTAGCTATGTCACTAGGTATTTCTATTTTTTTAAGCTCTTGAGGAATCTCCAAACTTACTGCTGTCTAAATTTGCACCCTTATCAACAGTGAATAAGGTTTTCTCTCTCTTCTTGCCCTTTCTAACATTTGTTGCCAGATTTCTTGATGACAGCCATTCTGACTGGGGGGAGGAAGTATCTCAAAATAGTTAAAAACATGGTGCACACATAATATATAGTCTTATTCAGCTCTAAAGAAAAATAAAGTCTTACAATCTGGATGAAAATTGATGAGCATAGGATACATAATATTATGTAAGTCCACATAATCTTAAAAAGAAAAGAACATGTTATTCCCCAAATGTTGGTTCTAGCCTAAAATGTATTATATTACATTGTATGTAATATATATATATAATAGCCTAATATATTTATGTATGTATATGTATATTATGCAAGAATGCATGTGGGTATAATATAATATTTAGGAAGCACACCAAGAAGAGGTAAATACTAGATGAGAAAGAATTGAATGCAGGTAGTAGACACTTGAGTATTAAGAGAGGACATAGAGTTAGATTCTTTGTATTCTTTACTCTGACAAGGGGTTTTTCTTTTTGGTGACAGATAAGTCATAAAAATATATTTGATGGTGAATGTGTGAAGTCAAAGATGAAGTTCTGAGTTTCACGATGGATATTCCAAGTGTACAGCAATCCACTGATGTGTATAAAGAATGGATTTATTTAAATCAATGTGTGGTTTTGCTATTTGCAAACTCTTTAGCATAAAGCATTAATAAATTAAAGAATGAAAAAGTAAATCAAAAAAGGTCATTGTTCCAAAATGAACATAATTGAAAGAATTATCAGCTACTTTAATGAACTGTAAAATCCTACACTTCCAGGGTCATCCTTCATCTCATAACCTGAAGAAGAGCCTATTTTCGTACCGCCTATTTGACAGTAAACTCGATCTTAAGAATTTTGTAAAAGACTACTTTTTCCAAAGAACTAAGACATGTATATTCAGATATATAGTTTCTTTTTGAATGTGTAAGGAAACAAAAATATGCAGTGAGAGAATCATCAGATTATCAATAACACATGAAAGCTTGCTATGGTAGGTGCCATGCTTGTTTATCTTTATTAGTTATTGTTGTTCTTCATATATACTCTAAAAAACCTTTTGATCATATTATTTCCTATCTGGGATAATATTGTATAGTACTAAATTCTCACATTTAAAAGAGTGTGTAGTTAATTTCATTGATCACCAGTTGGGTGATCTGAGGATGAAGTGGAAACAAGAACTGAATCCCCTCTTACCAAGTGTTTCAGCATTCAGTTCAAGATACAGCTGCAGCTACAATTGGAAAAGAAGGAGAAAGAAATGACGGCAGACAGTCTGCTGCTAGGATACCCAGACGGCAGAATGAAGAGAAGGAAGAAAGTGACCTGCAGACGTTTCTATCCGCAGCTGCTGGATAGGCGGCATCTGCTTCTGACACTTGCTCATCACTTACAGACGTACAAGACAAAATTGGAAACACAATTGATATTGATAGTGGCTGGCTGAAGAAGGGGAATTGTGCTACTTGCAACAAATGATGAAGAAATTAAGGGCACTGCCCTGAGAGCATTACCTCATCACCCTCTGCTGGGCTGCACAGTGTCTTAACAGAAGAGTGGCCTTTTGGCATGCTGTATTCAGAGTGTTGCACAAAAGACTGAATGAAAATCATAAGTATGTTATTTTCAACTTACAAGCATAATGATCTACATTGAATTTGAAGGAAAAATCAAAAATACCACACAAATTGACAGACTGCTTATAAACTAAAATAAACTGTAACTATAAAAAGGATAGCATTGTGCTCATGTTGAATGATGTAGTTTAAAGGTGAACACTCTTGAAGCAAGTAATAGCCAAGAAAATCACTTGGCCTTACGGCTGAGTCAATTGGTACAGGTCAAGGGCCAGATGCTGTTTGGACAGTGAGAATATATGGCATGTTTGCTGCACAGAAGTAATAAGCAAGTACTGTGTTTGTTAAAACATGGAAAAATAAAAAAAACAAGTCATTAAAATGCAGTGCCAAATTATATATATATATATATATATATATAAATATACATATACATATATATTATGTTGGAAGGGAAAAACGAAGAGTGAGATGGAATATTCTCTAAGGAGAAGTTTGGAATAAAACCTTTGTCAAAACTACACATATCAACTACACTGATTTAGTCATTACACATTATACACATATATGGAATTATCAAATATTACTGTCTTGATCAATTTAAATAATAGTAGAAAGAAAAATCAGGTGAAAATTTAAAGTAGAGTTTTGAAGTCACAGAGAAATGGATTATAAAAGAAATCTCATCAGAGGCAAAGGAGAACCTGAGAACAAGGCGGGTAGACAGTTGTTCCTAGTTAGAGTTCAAAGGAGAATTGGGCTGGTTACGTAGTTCGGAGTGTGAAGATGGTTACTGCTAAGTATGAATATCTGAGACTGGCCCCTGGCACACACACAATGGATGAAGAGAAACAGCTTCCACAATCTGCCCTCTCCTACTACTTCTTCATGTAGGCCAGTTTTCACAAGTGCCTGCCAAATAAAAACACAATAATCCAATACACAAACAAACAAATAAATATTGTAAAGGGGGGATTATATTATATTATGTTATTGCACAGTGGATGACTGTACATAATTACATAATTATATGGTGACTCAAGAAACTACAAGAAAATATTTTGTACTTTTTCACTGTTTTAAGGAGATCAATTATATATATGTATGTATATGTGCACACATATATACATATATGTGTATATACATAACATATATACATACATGCATACACACATATAGAAAAAATGTATTTGGGGGTTTTTTTTTGAGACTGCGTTTTTCCGTAGCTTTGGAGCTTGTCCTGGAACTTCCTCTGTAAACCAGGCTGGCCATGAACTCATAGAGTTCTGCCTGTGTTTTCTGCCCAATTGCTGAGATTAAAGGTATGTGCCATCACTGCCCAGCAGGAATAAATGTACTTAACATGAAGACTATAAAATGCATACATGTATTGAAATATCATATGCTATTAATTTACTAATAAAATAATTATGTTGGTTGAACTATTGTTAATCTTATATATTATAGCAATAGTAATGATATTATTGTGTATAAAATAGATTAATAGCTAATAGCTTTCATTGATCCACATACATATTTTAAAATATTTTAAAAGCTTAGTTACATGTATATGTGTGTGCACATGTATGAGAATGCCTGCAGGAGACCTGAAGGAGGCAGATTTCATGAGGCTGGAACTACAGATGGGTGTGTGGGTGTTGGGAACCAATCTAGGTACTCTGGAAAAGCAGCGAGAGCTTTTAACCACTGATCACCACGGTCCCTAGATACACACTTCTTTTTATTTATATCCCTTGTTTATTGTTTTCCAGTAGGAGGATGTGGAATGGAATTATGGCTGTCGATATTCATAACTTCTTCCTGATTTTATGTAAACAATGTTTAGTGCTTCTCAGTAAGGTGCATTATTTTTCTCTGTGTTTTGAAAACAATTCAAGGATAATTCATTTGATTCTTTGTATGCTGGGAACATTTATAAAGAAATTAATACAGTTACATGTGTGAATATTGACATTAATTAGTACATTTACTTATTACAATACTGATATTTTGGAAATAAGTGTTCCAGCAGAATTATCTGAATTATTTTAGTTGAAATACCAAGTGGGTTTTTTTTTTGGGATTTTTTTGTTTGTTTGTTTTACTTTTTTCTTCCAAAAATAATTCCATTTGGCACCTGAGAAATGGCTCAGCAGGTAAAACACTTACCACACACTCATGAGGACCTAAATCCAGGTGTTCAGATACTACAAAAATGTCAAAGATGGCAGTGTAAGCTTGTGGTCACAGCACTGGAAAGGCAAAGACAGGCATCTCCCTGGAGCTCGCTGGCCATCCACCACCTGCATCAGTGAGCTCTGGTTAGTTAGAGACCCTGTCTCAGAACCTAAGCTCGAGAATGACTCACTGAGAAAGCATCTGATGCCAACCTCTGGTCTCCACGTGTACTGGGCACACACAAACACATCCACCACTCAAGTATTTTCTATTTGGAAGACAGTGGTGTAAAATGTGGAATATATGTACGTCTCCTTTCTGATGACACGAATAAAATTTTATTTGGTACAAACTTTGTATGGTTCTCATTTAGGAGAAATTTTACAATATCCAAAAGATTTTCAAAGTATGATTTCAAACTGTGTCAAGAACCCTCTTTTGGAGTGACTTCTGCGAAGATCCTAGCTGCGGCAGGTTCATACATTAGGGACATTAAGATTAAAAAAAAAATTAAGTAGAAGGAATAGAGATAAGAAAGAAACACAGAGACATAGGATAGTATCAGGAAGGCAACTCAGTGCCTCCTGAATACAAAGTTCTTCTGCGTTTATTTTTCATACGCTTATATACTCCAATATAATGGGGTAGGAAGAGGGCAAAAGACTAATTTAAAATGATACAAAGGACAACTAGGACAGTGACTTGCTCCAGTACTTGAAGCATCAAGCAAGTATATCCTGAGTTAAGTATTCTTTTTTTAAGTTTTTTTTTTTTCAATGCGTTGTTTCTCTGTATCTTTGAAGCCTGTCCTGAAACTAATTCTTGTAGACCAGGCTGACCTCAAACTCACAGAGATCTCCCTGCCTGCCTCTGTCTCCCAAGTACTGGGATTAAAGGCTTGTGCCATCACTGCCCAGATCTGTTAAGCATTCTGTTGTTTAGGCAGTGAACACACACTAGACCAACTATCCTGAAAGCCGCCCTCCCTAGATCAAACCTCCTAATTCAAAAGGAGGAGCAGAAGCCTGCTTGAATTCTCTGACTATTGGTCAAGGTGGAACACATCTACCTGTATGGGCCATCTTAATCTCTAAAACACCAACTAACTACACCTTAGGTCAGGGTGTGTAGCCATACTTGATGTCAACAACGTTAAGAGATCAAAATAAACTCAAACGCTCTGGGTAGGAATAGACTCACATTGTTGGGTCATCACATAAATATGTCTTCCTGTCTTCTCTTAAAATGAATCTCTGCCAAAATGAAATATTTTATTCCCATTGTGTTTGACAACATTTAGTACTAAGTTTTGAAAAAGTTGAGTAAAATACCAAAAACTAGCAATAACATAAGCAGTAACAGTAGCAATTTAAGTTATGACTTACTTAATATACAGCTGAAAACACAAAACCTCTCCACTTGAGAAAAACTTCCTAATGCATGGGCTTTCATGATCATCATGAATGTGCCGTTTCAGCCTTGCTACATAAGGAAAAAGCTTTTGTATCTTTATTATCCTGTCTGCATTAGAGAAAACTCTGAAAATTGATTTTTCCCTTTTTTATGATTTTTATTGAGCTCTACATTTTTCTCAGCCTCCCTCCCTCCCTCCCCTCTTCCCTT
>PVIU01020020.1:0-34949 GCA_004026605.1 Ondatra zibethicus
GTAGGGAAAGTTTTCTTCTATGATTTTGTTAAATATATTTTCTGTGCCCTTGAGTTGACTTTCTTCTCCTTCTTCTATACCTATTATTCTAAGATTTGGCCTTTTTATGTTGTCCCATATTTCCTGGATATTTTGGGTTAGTCTTTTGTTAGATTTAATGTTTTCTTTAACTGATGAGTCTATTTCCTCTATTTTATTTCCACACTTGAGATTCTCTCCTCCATTTCTTGTATTCTGTTGTTTGTACTTTTGTTTGTGGTTCCTATTCTTTTCCTCATGATTTCTGTTTCTATAATTCCTTCTGCTTGTGTTTTCTTTATTTTTTTTATCTCAGTTTTCAAGACCTGAATAGTTTCTGTTATATGTTTGAGTGCTTTTTCTTGGTTTTATTTAAGTGATTTCATGATATCTTCCAATTTTTTGTTTGTTTTTCCTTCCATTTCTTTAAGGTAATTTCTCAATTCATCTTTAATAATTTCAGATATTCTCTTGTGGTTATTTTTTAGATCATTTTCTTCTGGGTCATCCATATTTGGTTGTTCCGGGCTTACTTTTGTAGGGTCTTTGGGTTTCACTGGTATTGTGTTGTTTTTTTGTGGTGTAGCTTGTGATCCTACCTTTTCTTCTCATCTTTTCCTCTAATAGGTGTGGATGGTGGTGTCTAAGATTCTGTTGAATAATTTCCTATGTGTCAGTAGATCAAAAGCTAAGATGGTTTTCCTAGTGGTACAGTCAGTGTCCCAGTTAGAGTTACTTCATTGGTTATTCCTGTTCCTGGAGGTAGCTCAGTGTTCTCCTATTTTGATCTGCTCTCTTGGAGTTTGTTGTCTCAAGCCTACTTTGGCCTAGGCTGCTGGCTTTAATCTGTTTCTGTAAATCTTGGTCTGGATCTCCTCTTGTAGATATCCCTGGCTTGGAATTAGACCTGTTCTGGTGGAGATCGCTGGTTCTGGATCTGGTCGCTGGGTCAATCCTGATCTGCTCGAGTCCTGGGTTTGGGTTGACTCCTATCTTCTGCTCCTGGTGGAGCCCGTTCTCTCCTTGTCCTGGGTAACTGGTTCAGTCCAGTTCCGGTGGAGGTCGTGGGCTCTGAGTCGGGTCGTTGGCTCACTCAGTGTCCCAGGACTGGGTTGGCTCCCAGGGGTGGAGCTTGTTTCCTCGGTTCTCTCTGTCCTAGGAGTCTCGTTCAATTCTACTCCTCTGGGATTTGTTGCCCAAGGTGGAGTTCCTTACCTCCGGGCAATTACTAGCTTTGACCTGTAACTGTAAGTCCTAGGCTGGGTTCCCTCCTGCAGAAGCCCCTGGGTTGGAGTTGGGCCTGAAAATGTTTTGGAATACAGGTTTTTGAAATATGACCTGATTGTTCTCTGGTTTTCCTCCGTATCTGTTGTTATGTCCCTGTTTTCATTTCTGATTTTGTTAATTTGGATATTCTCTCTCTGACTTTTGGTTAGTTTGGATAAAGGTTTGTCTATTTTATTGATTTTCTCAAAGAACCAATTCTTTGTCTCATTGATTCTTTGTATTGTTTTCTTTGTTTCTATTTTGTTGATTTCAGCTCTCAATTTGATTATTTCCTGCTGTCTAGTTCTCTTGGGTGAGTTTGCTTCTTTTAGTTCTAAAGTTTTCAAATGTTCTGTTAATTCACTATTGTGGGATTTTTCCAGCTTCTTTATGTAGGCATTTAGTGTTATGAACTTTCCTCTTAACACTGCTTTCATTGTTTCCCATAAATTTGGGTATGTTTTGTGGTCATTTTCATTCAATTTTAGGATGTCTTTAATTTCTCCCTTTATTTCTTCCTTGACCCATTGATGATACAGGTGAGCATTGTTTAATTTCCTTATGTTTGTGGGCTTTCTGGAACTAGTGTTGTTTTTGAGTCCTACTTTTAAGCCATGGTGATCTGATAAGAAACATGGGGTTATTCCAATTTATTGTATCTGTTGAGGTTTGTTTTGTTACTGAGTATGTAGTCAATTTTTGAGAAGGTTCCATGAGGTGCTGAGAAGAAGGTGTATTCTTTTATGTTTGGATGAAATATTTTATTCATGTCTGTTGAGTTCATTTGAGTCATAACATCTGTTTAGTTCCCTTATTTCTCTGTTCAGTTTGACCCAAAGTTTTCTGTGTGTTCAATATTAGCTACAACCTCTGACCATTTTCTCAGTCTTTCAATGAAGGCAAATGTGAGCAAATTGAAATCACACTCACAAAGAATACTATAAGACATTCTGATGTTGACAAAAGGGGTGTCTATAAATCAATAAAATCAGGAGTTCTCACCCTGTGAGTTGCAACCCCTCAGGGATTGCCTAGAACCATGGGAAAATATATATTTCCATTGATCTTAGGAACTGAGATTTCACTCCTCTGTCTTCAGACAGGTCCACTCACATTCATATATGCCCACATATAAATACTTTGAGGTGTCTTCACATCAAACCCACCACATCCACTCCCAACAAATACTTGTGTATGTGACAGAGCTGGCACCATAGTGTGCTTATGTAGACCAGTCACACTTATAAAGAGCAGCTACTGTGTTGAAAGCATCAGTATTGGAGGTAAAACAATGCTTCATGAGCTATAATTACTGGATAAATACAAAATCATGTACTGTAAAATTATCAAGTAGTGCAAAAATAAATATCTGTACCACAGGAACTTAACCTAGATGCTAATGGATCTTTTTATATTTAGTTGTGGTTGATGTGAGTACTGCCCCCTTGTGATAGTAAAAGGTATGTAAAAAGGCATAATGGTAAGTCATAGGAAACTTTAATAAGCTGTATTTACTGAACTATACCATGTACCATCTTTTGCATTATTAAAGCTACTGCTATATATTATTTTCATTTTAAAAACTATCCATGACAATGGATCATGTAGAGAGGAATGTTAAGAAAAGAAATATAGTGAGGAGTTTTACAGTATGGCTTTGCCTAAGTAATTGCAGCAGGAATTGAGAAACCTCAATGAAAAGTTTTGTTGTGAAGCCAAATCTATGAAGCCAAACAAGCTAAACACCATTTTCATAGCAAGCATTGCAGCTTTGATGGCAAGAATACCAATTATTTTAGAAGCAAAGCTGAGAGACTCAAGAAAGCCAGACTTGACACTGGTGACTAGTACCAGAAACAAAGCGTATCAGCCGTTGAAGCTTCATACTTGGAGGCACTCAGAATCATCAGAGCTATGAAACATCACACCATTGCTGAGGATTTACTATTGCCAGTGACCAAAGACAGTGTTCAAGTAATGATCAGAGAATTTGTTCCGCAATTGAGAACTACTTCCTTGTCTAATGACACTTTCTGCAGAAGAATATATGACATGTCTACTGATATACTTGATCATGTAATCCAGGAAATTAAACCTGCTCCACTCCAATATTTAGCATCCAGTTTGATGAATCTACAGATGTTGCAAACTGTTCACAGTTACTAATTTACATGAGGTATATTAATAGCAGCAACTTTAAAGGTGCAAACCTCTTGAAACAACTACTGCCTGTGGTGTATTTGACACAGTTGGTTCAAGATTTTTTGGGAAAAGGTCGTGGTGTTTGCACAGATGATGCTCCAGCAATACTAAGATGTCTATCTAGAGTTCAACGTTTGGTTCTGAATGAGTCATCAAAAGTCATTGGAACTCACTACATGATTGGCAAATATTAACAATGAAGATGATGCCATGAAAGTTATAAGAAGTCATGAAAAGCATCATAAATTCTGACAGTTTTGTAAAGGCAAGCACTTTAAACAGTCAACTGTTTTCTCAACTGTGCAATGAATTGGATTTCCCACAAAGCTCTGCTATTTCACACTGATGGTTGTACAGAAAAAGAGTTTTAAAATGTGCTATTGAGCTTTGTGATGAATTCAAAACCTTTTTATCCAAAAAGCAAGACCTCAGTTTGAAGCACTTTTCAGCAATAAAAGTGCTGTAAAGAAGGGGGAGAAAGGACTGTAGGAGCTAGAGGGGTGGAAGACACCAAGAGAACACAGTCCAAAGAATCAACTAAGCGGGGCTCACAGGGGCTCTCAGAGACTGAAGTAACAATCAGGGAGCCTGTGTGGGTCTGTCCTAAGTCCTCTGCATACATGTTATGGTAGTTTAGCTTGAGGTTTTTGTGGGATTCCTAAGAATGGGAGCAGGGATGTCACTGACTCTTGCCTGCTCTTAGGACTCTTTTCTTCCTATTGGGGTGCCTTGTCCAGCCTTGATGTGAGGTGAAGTTCCTAGTCTTATTGCATCTTGTTACATGCTGTGTTCAGTTAATATCACCCTTTTCTGTAGGGAACTGGAGTAACAATGGATCTGAGGAAGAGAGGAGGTGGAGGAAAGCTGGGAGGAGTGGATGGAAGTGAGGTGGCAGTCAGGTTGTATTGCATGAGAGAAGAATAAATAAAAGTAAAATAGTGAATTTCAAAAAACAGTTTACTTGGTGGGCATCATTGCCATCTTAAATGAGCTAAATTTATTCCTTCAAGGATTGAGTGCAACATGCCTCAATTTGTTGGAAATGCAATCATTCCAAACAAAACTTCAAGTTTGGCAGCCAAAAAAAAATGGCTGGAAATAAAATGTACATGTTGCCTCTCTTATCTGCTTTCTTTGAGGAACATGACATTGAATCCCACAAATGGATTAGAGTGATTTCTGTGACAGAGCACTTGTACAGACTCACAGATGCAATGTCATTGTATTTTCCAAGACTACCTGATGTGTCATTTGCACTTACCAGAAGTCCATTCACATTCAAAGTTGAAGATGTTCCTAAGACAGCATGACAGGATGATGTGGAATTCCCCTCTATATACGATGAATATGTTTTATTACATTGGTTAATAAAGAAGCCTCTTTGGCCTATGACATGGCAGAATAGAGCTAGGCAGGAAAACTAAACTGAATGCAGTGAGAAAGAAGGCTGAATCAGGGAGATGCCATGTAGCTGCTGAAGGAGAAAGATGCTGGAAGCTTACCAGGAGGTCACAACCTTGTGATGGTACATAGATTAATAGAAATGAGTTAATTTAAGATATAAGAGATAGGGAGGAATACACCTAAGCCATTAGCCAAGCAGTGTTTTAAATAATATAGTTTTAAATAATATAATTCAGGTCTGGGAGGCTGGAAAAACAATGAGCAGACTCCATTTACAAATGATGCCCACTAAATGGTGTGGATTCACATAAGACCTAAAAAGCTTTTTAAAAAAAGAAAGAAAGAAAGAAAGAGGGCTTCTAGACCCACAAAAACAGGAGTCAAGCACAGCTTCTTGGTAGCCACATTTTTTTTGTCAGATAGGCTCTGTTTGTTGGCGGCAAACAGAGGCACAGCTCCTTTAAGAGAAGGCTTCCTGCCTCAGCATTAGCAGCAAAAACTGCACAACTTCTTTAAGAAACAGCTTCCTGATTCATGCTGGTTGAACAAATGGTTGTGAATCTTGCAAGGAGGTCCTGTTACAGAGCATTTAAATGAGGTTTGTTACAAGTTGCTTAATGGTGACATAGACTCACTACATCCCTGGAGCTGGTTATGAGCTGGCTCACAGAGCTGGTAGTAAATGTACCTCTGCCATATTGAAAGGCCAAGAAAGGCAGAGCCAGCATCCAGGACCACTACAACCAAGCTGCTTACAATTTTAAAAGCACTCCTGGTCAGAAAATGATTACAGGTACACAATAAAGACAGATTCAGACACAAATCAACCTCTGAATGGGTCATAGTGTGTTTTTAAAAAATATACATAGGCTTGGAAGAGAGAAGAAAAATAATATAGACAGTTATAAAAAGATATAGTTTTGAAAATAAAACAAAACCTTTAAAGAGAGAGTAAAAGTAATATAAAAAAGTACAGACATAGATTAAAGGAGCAAAGAAAAACAAGCCACATAAAGATGAAATATACACAGAGAGTCTGGATTATGTATATTATTGTGTTTTCTTTGAATTTTTTGACTGCAGAGAGACATTTGATTCTGGGGCTGATAAGTTAAACAAACATAAAGGTATCTTGACTTCAAAATTTGTGTCTAAGGATATGCTGGTTTGGAAAAGAGGTTCTGTTTTTGTTTCCATAGAAGATCAGAAACTGTGGATTCTTTCCAGGCTAATGACGTTTGATGGAACAAGACCCCCCAAAAGGTCTTCATGCATCCTAAAAATACTTTGCCCAACAAACAGCAGAAAAAGTTTGGAAAAAACAATGCCCAAATTCCAAAAATGATTGTTTATAAATGTTAGTTTTCACTGAAAGGGGATTGATTATAAATGATTGATGATCACAGTCAATTTCTAAAAATAATAATAATAATAATAATAATAATAATGGAGATATGATATGGAAATGAATACTTTATATTGGTATGGACTTTGGTTCACTGATACAAATTTAAGGTCAATTTTGTTTTATATATATATATACACATATGTATAATTAAAAATTACAGGTTAGGCTCTCTGGGGCAGCGAGTGGCGGGGCCTGGCGCCGAGCTCGTGGTGCGTGAAGACCAACGCCGCGGGGCCCCTCGCGCCGGCTGGGCTCCGTCTTTGGCAGGTCACAAGCCCCGCGGGGGTGGTCCGCTCGTCCACGCTGGCCTTGGGCCGCTGGGTGGCGGCGGCGTGAAGGTCACGGTCGCTCGACGGGCGCCAGCTGCGCAAGATGCTCCGGCAGGAGGCCGAGGCGCGCTGCGTGGTGCTCGACTGCCGGCCCTACCTGGCCTTCGCCGCGGCGAGCGTGCGCGGCTCGCTCAACGTCAACCTCACCTCGGTGGTGCTGCGGCGGCCGGGGTGGCGCCGTGTCCGCGCGCTACGTGTTGCCCGACGAGGCGGCGCGCGCCCGGCTGCTGCAGGAGGGCGGCGGTGGTCGTGCTGGACCAGGGCAGCCGCCACTGGCAGAAGCTGCGCAAGGAGAGCGCCGCGCGCGCCGTGCTCACCTCGCTGCTGGCCTGCCTGCCCGGCGGCCCGCAGGGGGTACGAGACCTTCTACTCACAATATCCCGAGTGCTGTGTGGGTGTGAAGCCCGTTTCCCAAGAGAAGACTGAAAGTGAGAGGGGCCTCCTCGGCCAGTGTGGAAAGCCCATCCCCAGTGTCACCCTCAGGCCAGCTTATGACCAGGGTGGCCCAGTTGAAATCCTTCCCTTCCTCTACCTTGGAAGTGCCTACCACGCATCCAACTGCGAGTTCCTCGCCAACCTGCACATCACCGCCCTGCTGAATGTTTCCCGCCTGCACCACCCACCTGCACTACAAATAGATCCCTGTGGAGGACAGCCACACAGCTGACATCAGCTCCCACTTCCAAGAAGCAATAGATTTTATTGACTGTGTCAGGGAAGAAGGAGGAAAGGTCCTTGTCCACTGTGAGGCTGGGGTCTCCCGGTCGCCCACCATCTGCATGGCGTACCTCATGAAGACCAAGCAGTTCCGCCTGAAGGAGGCTTTCGACTATGTCAAGCAGAGGAGGAGCGTGATCTCTCCCAACTCCGGCTTCATGGGACAGCTTCTTCAGTATGAGTCAGAGACCCTGCCTTCCACACCCACCCCCCCGGCCTCCCTCCTGCCAAGGGGAGGCAGCCAGCTCCTCGTTTATAGACCATTTACAGACACTGAGCCCTGACATGCAGGGTGCCTACTGCACATTCCCTACCTCAGTGCTGGCACCGGTGCCCACCCACTCCACAGGAGCCCTGTGGCCACGGCCACGTCCTGCTGAGGCTGGGATTGGCTGCCAGTGAATCCCCAAGAGCAACTGTGATTTTTGTTTTTTTAAACTTGTGGACATTTCATACGTGTGCAGTACTGCAGACCTCTCTCTGTCCGCTGCCCCAGTGAGACGGTGGTGGTCACCAGGCTTGAAGGTGCACTTCAGACCGACCCCAAGCGTAGCTTCTCGGGACTGTAGGAAGGCCAACCCATGCCTCCAGCGCAGTACTTGCTGACCGCTGTGCTCCCAGAGCCCCTGCCCACTCAGGACCTCCCAGCCGGTGCACCTCAGACGTTCGCCTTTTCATTTCAAGCGTAAGGCAATAAATCCCCAGAGCCAAGTGGGAGCGAGACACCGCTGGACCATGAGAGAAGGCAGTGGCGAGGCCCATTCATTTTGAAGGAAGCACAATTTTCACTCTGTTTTTTGAACTTTGGCAAACTTTGTCAGTCTCTGTCACTTCAGGCAATAAAGCGGGTCACCACCCAGGCAGAAAAGTTAACCCTGCTAGATTTGTCAAGACAGAAGTACCTGCTTGTCTGAACCCAGAAGTGTTGTTCTGTGACTGTGGACACTGGTGTAGTTTTTGTGCATACTTGAACCTGTCCCATTGAATCTCTCTTTAAAGCCACTCTGGTGTCATTCAAAAAGAGTTTGCAGACCCTAGACCAAAAATCACCCCTTTGAGGACGTGGCAGTAAGTGCCTGGAGAAAAAGGGCACACGCTGTGTTCTAGGTCAGTGACAGGACTTGTTCAGTTTAGCGTCCTTTGTGTACTGATTCGTTGTCCGTCATGACTTTGTTTCCCTCCCTCCTCCTGGGGGGTTTGTATCTTTTGCAATGTGGTACTACTTCTGTTCTTTGGTAGGTTATTTCTCCGGGGAAAAGGCAATAAGTCCCCAAAAACCCATGTGAATGTGAAGAAAAGCAACGTGTTGCTGGTTGTTTTTTACGTAGTGCAAAATAAAAATAACATAAAAGCGAAAAAAAATTACAGGTTAATAGGTAGTCATTTATAATAGTCAAACTTGTCATCATGATAGTTAGGTTTTCTAGATATACAGAGATATTTCAGTTGGATAGATAATCTTCAACACTTCAGAGACCTATGGAATATGATATTTAAAAGGTTTTAAGAACTTAGACATTTCTCAAGAGTGAGACATGTCTGCTTCTGGCAGCACCGATTACTTCAGAAAGGTTGATGGGCATCAAAGAAACTCTTTATGAAATTTGCCTTAAATGTGACAATGTTAGCAATTTGGGCAAGAAACTGCTCTTGCCTGAACTACTTCATGGTATGTTGTATGAACTGGACCCATAGAAAAGTGACTGCTGAACTTTCCAAAAGACGTGGTCCTTCAGCATTCCTGCTTCACAGAAGAAACTGCCAGACATTCTGCAGGACATAGAAGAAAGCAACTGATGAATTTTGCCGTACAAGACAGAACAGATCTTCAAATTTCCTGCTTCACTGAAAAGTCTGCCAGATATTATGGGCCTATAGACTGAAGAAGGATGCCCCAATGTTATAGAAGAGCTTTGGGTGACTGTCCAGGCAGCGAGACGTCTCTGCCAATTCTAGAGTTTTAAAAGTTGCTTGCAATGCACTTCCTGTTAACTTAGGTAATATTATACCCTTCTGGGGTCTTTGATCGAGTTGAAGAATAGATAGTTATAATTATAATTTTCCTCAGTTATGATAAAAGATAAAGTAGATATAAATGTTGCAACTATAATTCTTGCTCTATATCTGTTTTGTTGCATGAAATCTTATTATGTTAAAGTTAAAAACTGGTGTGGGAAGTCCTTCTGTATATGTGTTGCTTTTATTGATTAATGAATAAAGAAGCTGTTTCAGCCAGTGGCTTAGAAGAATAAAGCTAGGCCGGGAAAACTAAACTGAGTGCTGGGAGAAAGAAGGTGGAGTCAAAGAGATGCCATGTAGCTGCCAGAGAGGAAAGACAGAAGCTGCCAGCTGGAACCTTGCCTGTAGGCCACAAGCCTCATAGTAAAGTATAAATTAATAGAAATAGATTAAATTAATATGCAACAGCTTGCTAGGAATATGCTAGAGTCATTGACCAAGCAGTGTTTTAAATTATATAGTTTCTGTGTGATTATTTTGGGGCTCAACAGCCGGAAACAAATGAGCAGCCTCCTACAACAAAACCTTCCTTTTTCATTAAGCAGAACAGGGAAGATGATGTGGGATTCCCCTCTATATGTTATGAATATGCTTTATTACCATTGGTTAGTAAAGAAGCTCCTTTAGCCTATGGCATGGCGGAGTAGAGCTAGGTGGGAAAACTAAACTGAATGCTGGGAGAAAGAAGGTGGACTCAGAGAGACATAATGTAGCTGCTTAAGGAGAAAAATGCCAGACCCTTACTGGTAGGTCACAGCCTCATGGTGATACATAGATTAATATAAATGGGTTAATTTAAGATGTAAGAGCTAAATAGGAATATACCTACATTGTTGTCCAAGCAGTGTTGTAATTAATATAGTTTCTATATGATTATTTTTGTCTGGGTGGTAAGGAAATGAAGGCACAGTCTCCACTTACAAAAGGAGTCCATTAAACTTGTTAACAGCAATGTAGTATAGGCAGAGTTTTCCCATCCTGGCAGCTGCTTCCCAAATAACCACAAAAGAATCTTACATTAATTACAAATGCTCAGTCAATAGCTCAGGCTTATTACTAACTAGTTCTTACATTTTAAGATAACATAAATTCTTTATTTATGCTCTGCTACATGACAGTACTTTTACTATCATGGCACATTCATTTCCTGCTCCCTCTGAGTCTGCCTGGCAACTCCAAACTCCACCCTTCTTCCATCCAGCATTCTCCTAGACTGGTTCTCCTGCCTAACCTTATTCTGTTCAGCTATTGTCCAATCATCTTCTCTAGTAAACCAATCACAGCAACATATATTTACATAGTGTAAAGGGATATTCCATAGCAATGCAGAGAGAACTTCTTTCTCCATGATGACAGTTAGAAAATTCTGGATCAAGTGCTTGAATCATGTCCCATTCTGTCTGAGACTGTGTTGTGCCTTCTCTCCCACTTCCAATAACATATTTTTGTGAAATGGGGTTTTCCAGCTTGTTGGTTATCAGGTCTAAACACAAAGGTAGTGCTCTTGCAAGGACTAATCTGAGAATCCTGATCTGGTGAGAAAGAAGCAAGCTCAGCCTCAATACTGACTTTGGCTTTTACCCATGTTGTTACAAAATGGAGCTATGTAGTTTACTGTTGCTATATCAATATGTCACTCATTGATACACCATACTTCAAAACAAAATTTCATTTATTTGTAATTAGAAATAAATATTTCATAATATAAAAATTCATATTGTTTTATGACTAATCACTATGCTTTGGTTATGTTCACTTTATAAAAAATGAAAGTACATCCTGCATATCAGGAATTTACATTATGATTTATACTAGTAGCAAAATTAAAGTTATGAAGTAGCAATAAAAATAATTTTATGGTTGGGGGTCACCATAACTTGAGGAACTAGATTAAAGGGCTGAATAATTAGGAAGGTTGACAACCACTGATTACAACCATCGGCAGCAGCACTTCATATCTGAAAAATCTAGCAATCAGAACTTTAAAAAGGAAGAGAAAATAACAGGACCACCAGCCAGAACTAGAGCTTCTAAATGTGTTATGAATATCATAGAGCTAGGACAGGCTCCTGGAAACCCAGTTATGCTGCCTCACACCTATAATCCAAGAACTCAAGATGCTGAGGCAGGTGCATTACCAAAAATTCAATCCCAGCCTGGGCTACAAGTGTATGACCTTATTCCAACAAACAAAAAAATTATAAAGATTTCAATGATTTGTCTGGGCAGGGAATCTCTTTATAATAAAACTAAAACAAAAAAAAGTCGTATAAAGTCACACCAGCAAAACCCAAAGAAGGGAAACACACAAACAGAACCACTGAAAAATAACAGAAGTAAACAATAACTAGTCATTAATATCTCTTAATATCAATGGACTCAATTCACCTATAAAAAGACACAGGTTAACATAATGGATACAGAAACAGGATCCATCCTTCTGCTGCATACAAGAAACACACCTCAACCTCAATGACAGACATCACCTCAGAGTAAAGGGTTGGGAAAAGATTTTCCAAACAAATGGATCTAATAAATAAGCAGGTGTAGCTATTCTAATATCTAATAAAATAGACTTCAAACTAAAATCAATCAAAAGAGATAAAGAAGGACACTTTATACTCATCACAGGAAAAATCCCTAAAGATGAAGTCTCAATTCTAAACATCTATGCCCCAAACACAAGAGCAACAGCATATGTAAAAGAAAACATTACTAAAATTTAAATAGCATACTAATAGTAGGAGATTTCAACACCCCACTGCTAGACAGAAACTTAACAGAGAAATAAGGGAACTAACAGATGTCATGACCCAAATGGACTTAACAGACATCTACAGGACATTTCACCCAAACACAGAAGAACATACCTTCTTCTCAGCACCTCGTGGAGCCTTCTCTAAAATTGACCACATACTCGATCACAAAACAAACTCAACAGATACTGGTGTGGGAGGTCCTTCTGTCTATGTGTGGATTTTATTGGTTAATGAATAAAGAACTGTTTTGAGCCTATGACAGGGAAGAACAGAACTAGGTGGGGAAAGGTAGGCTGTATGCTGAGAGATAGAAGGGCAGAGTCGGAGATGCCATGGAGCCGCTGGCATAGATAGATGTGCTGAAACTTTGCTGGTAGACCCTGACCTCATGGTGATATACAGATTAATAGAAATGTGTTAACAGTTAGTCAAGAAGAAGCTAGAGCTAAAGGGGCAAGCAGTGATTTAATTAATACAGTTTCTGTATGGTTATTTCGGTTCTAGGCGGCTGGGACAAGCAGCTCCTTGCAACAAGATACAAAAGTTGAAACCCTGCAACAGAGCCTGCTCCAGTGCTGAGGGTACGGGAGAGGTGAGTTAATGGCCACATGGCTGGACAGCCAGAAGTGCCACTCTCTGGGACCTTCCCAGGGGGACAGAATCCAGCCCCCCCCCATTCCCTAAGCTTTCCTGACCATCCGGGCAGGGTGTGTTGCTGCTGCTGGGCTCACCCTGCCCCCAAGTCCGCCTTTTCGCCTGCGAGGTCCTTGGAACCCTGCAACACAGCCTGCTTCAGGGCTGAGGGGACCGGAGAGCCAGCAGGGAGTGTTCCTGCTACTGGGCTTTCTTTCTCCCATTCCATCCTGCCCCCAAGCCTACCCTTACATCTGCAAGGTCCTTGGAACCCTGCAACAGAGCCTGCTCCAGTGCTGAGGGGACTGAAGAGGTGAGTCCGTGGCCACACGGCCAGACAGCTGGAAGTGCCACTCTCTGGGACCTTCCCAGGGCGACAGAATCTAGCCCCCCCCAATTCCCTAAGCTTTTCTGGCCATCCAATGGGGTATGTTCCTGCTGCTGGGCTTTCTTTATCCCATCCCACCCTGACCCCAAGCCCACCTTTTCGCCTGTGAGGTCCTTGGAACACTGCAGCACAGCCTGCTTCAGTACTGAGAGGATCTGAGAGGTGAGTCAGCACCCACAAGCCCAGACACCTGGACACCCCACTCTCCAGGACTTTACTAGTGGGCCAGAACCTAGGGGCCCCTCCACAACTCCCTAGCTTTTCTTGCCATCCAGCTGGGAGTGTCTCTGCTGCTAGGCTTTCCCCCAACCCACCCTGCCCCCAAGCCTGCCTTTTTGCCTGTGAGGTCCTTGGAATCCTGCAACACAGCCTGCTCCAGTGCTGAGGGAACCTAAGAGAGGGCAGACCAAGAAAAACTCCCAAGTACTCAGTCAGCCACAGCAAAGATTGGACCAAGATGCCAAGACTCAAGACTCTGCTCGCCTCATTTGAAGGAAGAGATGGTTAGGCACCAATGCAAGAATTCCTCCAACATCCTGAAAAGCAGCATGGTTAACACCAGAATCCAGCGAATACGCAACAGGAAGACTCAAACATTCTAACCCAGAAGAAGTAGAAGAAAACGACTTTAAATGTAACCTTATGAAAATGATGGAGACCTTTAAACAGGAAATGAAAAAGTCCCTTAAAGAAATGGAAGAGGATACTCGCAATGTCAGTCAGGGTCCCCGGTAAAGCGCCAGAGGATGGCGTCCGCCCTGGACCAGCTCAAGCGGTTCACCACCGTGGTGGCCGACACGGGTGACTTCAATGCCATTGATGAGTACAAGCCCCAAGATGCCACCACCAACCCATCCCTGATCCTAGCTGCAGCCCAGATGCCTGCCTACCAAGAGCTGGTGGAGGAGGCCATCGCCTACGGCAAGAAGCTGGGTGAGCCACAAGAGGACCAGATTTAAAATGCTATTGATAAACTTTTTGTGCTGTTTGGAGCAGAAATACTAAAGAAGATTCCAGGCCGTGTATCCACAGAAGTGGACGCAAGGCTTTCCTTTGATAAGGATGCAATGGTAGCCCGAGCCAGGCGCCTCATTGAGCTTTACAAAGAAGCTGGGATCAGCAAGGACAGAATTCTCATCAAGTTATCCTCAACCTGGGAGGGAATTCGGCTGGAAAGGAGCTGGAGGAGCAGCTGCATCCGCTGCAACATGACGCTGCTTTTCTCCTTCGCCCAAGCTGTGGCCTGCGCTGAGGCGGGTGTGACGCTCATCTCTCCCTTTGTGGGGGCGCATCCTTGACTGGCATGTGGCAAACACAGACAAGAAATCCTATGAACCCCAGGAGGACCCTGGGGTAAAGAGTGTCACCAAAATCTATAACTACTACAAGAAGTTTGGCTACAAGACCATTGTCATGGGCGCCTCCTTTCGTAACACTGGTGAGATCAAAGCACTGGCAGGCTGTGATTTCCTCACCATCTCACCCAAGCTCCTGGGGGAGCTGCTCAAGGATAACACCAAGCTGGCACCTGTGCTTTCCGTCGAAGCGGCCCGGACCAGTGACTTGAAGAAGATCCATCTGGACGAGAAGGCCTTCCGTTGGCTTCACAATGAGGACCAATGGCTGTGGAGAAGCTCTCCGACGGGATCCGAAAGTTTGCTGCTGATGCCATTAAGTTAGAGCGGATGCTCACGGAACGAATGTTCAGTGCTGAGAATGGAAAGTAGCCCAGCGCCTGAGGCTGGACCCCAGACCTGCATAGCCGTTGAACTGGGTCCTAATTGCACATGGCTTGTGATAAATCTTGCATTTTTTAGTGATTGGAGAAGGGGTGGATCTCAGGTTTCTGATTTTATGTGAAGTTTTATCTAATTCTTTAAAGCAACGACTTTTCCTTTAAAAAAAAGAAATGGAAGAGAAGACAAACAAAAAGTTAGGAGAAATTAATAAATCCCTCAAAGATACCCAAGAAAACCAAGAAAAAGCAATCAAACAGGTAAAGGAAACAGTTCAAGACTTGAAAACCAAAATGGAGGTAATAAAGAAAACACAAACCAAGGGAAGAATGGATATGGAAAATCCAGGTAAACAAACAGGAACTACAGAGACAAGTATAACCAACAGAATACAAGAGATAGAAAAAAGAATCTCGGGTGCTGAAGATACGATAGAAGAAACAGACTCACTAATCAAAGAAAACATTAAATCCAACAAATTCTTAACACAAAACATCCAGGAAATCTGGGACACCATAAAGACCAAACCTAAGAATAATAGGGGTAGAAGAAGGAGAAGAACTCCAGCTCAAAGGCCCAGAAAATGTATTCAACAAAATTATAGAGGAAAACTTTCCCAATCTAAAGAATGATATCTCTATGAAGGTACAAGAAGCTTACAGAACACCAAATAGAATTCCTTTTCAAGCCCTCTCAGGTTGTACGTGGATTTAGTTGGCCACATGGGTGCCAATTTGTTGTAAGAAGGAGCTGCTTGTTCATTCTGGCCACCCAGAACTGAAATAACCACACAGAAATTATATTAATTAAATCACTGCTTGGCCCATTAGCTCTAGCTTCTTATTGGCTAACTCTTACATCTTAATTTAACCCATCTCCATCAATCTGTGCATCACTTCAAGGTCATGGCCTACCAGCAAAGTTTCAGCATGTCTATGTCCGGTGGTGGATCCATGGCAACCCCTCTGAATCTGCCTTCTTCCTCCCAGAATTCAGTTCTGTCTTTCCCACCCACCTAAATTCTGCCCTATCAACAGGCCAAGGCAGTTTCTTTTCTCATTAATGGTAATAACAGCACACAGAGGGGACTCCCACATCAATTAGGTAACATTTCACCCTTCTGGGGTCTTTGATGGAGTTAAAGACTAAATGATTAGACTTAAAGTTTTTCTTAGTTATGATAAAAAGCTAACTTAGATATGAAACTTTAGACTCATAAAGATAAGAGAGATAATATACTATTGTCTCTGATTTTATCAAATACAAATAGACTGGACATAGCAACTGTAATTCTTACTTGATAACTGTTTTGTTGTATATAATTTTGCTATGTTAAAGTTAAAACCTTCCTTTTTATTTAGACAAAAATGGGAAATGCTGTGAAATAATTTTTCTGTACACTGTGTAAATTATGCTGTGGTGGGTTTAATAAAGAAGCTGACTGGCCAATAGCTGGACAGGATTAGATTAGGCAGGAAAACCAGACTAAGGACACTGGGAAGAACAAGAGTAGAGTAAGAGGAGGCACCAGCGAGACACAGGGAAAAAACAGGTGCAAGATGAAAGAGAGGTAATGTCATGTGGCCGAATGTAGATTAATATCAATGTGTTAATTTAAGTTGTAAGAGCTAGTTAATAACTATTGGCTGAGCATTTAAAATTAATATTGAGTCTCCATGTTGATTGTTGTGGTTTTTGGCGCGTGTGGAAAGACACGAGACACGAACAAACCCACGCAGGAAGATTTATTAGAGGGGTGTGCTCATGGGCCCGAGGAAACGTGAGGAGAGGGGGAGGAGAAAGAGAGCTGGGGAATGGCGCCTCTGACTTTTAAAGGCCGCGCTGCTCATGCGCAGACGGCTCGTGTAGGTGCGTCAGACGCTGGTGACGCAAATGGCGGGCGACCCAGGCTTTCGCACCTGCGCTCAGGGGTGAGGCTAGCCACGCATGCGCGAGCATGGGTCACACCCCCAAGAGGCTGCCTTTTTGACCCAGGGGTTGGGCTTCAGAGCAGCCAAATACCAACATTGATTATTTAGGAACTAGTGATGGGAAAGAAAAGACTGCCTATAACTTTATTTCATTAAAGAAATAAAAGCATCTAGTGGACTTACTCCATTGTTGTTGTTCATTAATTACAAAGTGTCATGGTTGGCTTTAAATGTCAACTTAAGACTCTAGAAACACCTGGAAAGAGAATCTCTGTGAAGCAAATTTAAAAGGAGAGACTTTGAGCAGATATAAAGGAGCCAAATCCTTATTTGTAAGTAGATTATCTTAATGTGATCTCCCTCGAGACCTAGAGAAAGGGGTATTAGCATGTGGTGTGGTGGCACAAACCTTTAATCCTGGCATCCAAGGGATATAGGCAGGAGAATCTCTATGAGTTAGAGGTCTGTGAATATTGAGTCATTTGTAACACATGAAATTTGAACTCTGAAGCATTAACCTTCCAAAATCACTTGCTTATTATTGGGACGGAATACCTACTTACTTTGCAGAATGATCTTTTCTTCCTGAAATAAACTTTTCAAATAGAAACAAGTAGAGAAATAAGTGATTTGGAGTGCATAAAAATATTTGAGTTGGCTAGTGGAATGTGATGTATGACTGTAATGCAACAATCTTCTAAAACTATTTTCCTTAACTTCACAAGAAAAAAAACATTTTACTTTAAAATGATTTCCTATTTGATGGTTTAATGTTGTGAATCTACAAAAGACCCAAAGACACCTCCCCAAAATGGGTAGGCTGTGTTTTTAACTGTACTATGTAGTATGAGGCGAGCGGGCTGTGTTCCCGGCACCTGGCTAGCTTAACCCCCAAAATAACCACACAGAAATTGTATTAATTAAATTACTGCCTGGCCCATTATATCTAGCCTCTTCTTGGCCAACTCTCACATCTTGATCTAGCCCATTTCTATTAATCTGTGTTTACCACGAAGTCATGGCTTACCGGGAAAGATTCAGCATGTCTGACTCGGGTGACTCCATGGCGGCTCTCTCTGCCTGCCTTCTTTCTCCCAGCATTCAGTTCTCTTTTCCCCTCCTATCTAAGTTCTGCCCTATCAAAAGGCCAAGGCAGTTTCTTTATTCAACCAATGAAAGCATCACAAATACAGAAGGACCTCCTACACCAGTACTACATACAAATTCATATTTTGCATGGCCTTCATAGTCATTGCATGTATGTATATATGTATGTATGTATATACATGGGTGGACAGACACATATGTGAACATATATGAGATGCACATACACACAAAAGCAGAGGAAGATATCAGGTCCTGCTCTATCATTTTCTGTCTTATTCCTATGAAACAGACTCTCTCACTGAAACTAATTAGGGTGACATCCATCAAGCCCCAGGGATCCTCTTTCATCTACCCCCGCCACATCCATGGGGTAAAGACTGTACATGGCAATTCCCAACTGTTTAATAGATTCTGAAAACTAACTTACATCCTCATCCTTGGACAGCATTGCTCAACCCTGGAGCCATGTCCCTTCTCCATTTGGTGGTCGCTTTTAGTTTAAGCAATAGACTGCCTGTCAGATCTGAGCAGATAGTCTTAGCTTTTACTTACATTGTGGCAAATGAAGACAGAATTAGAAGAATTAGTTTCCTCATCCAAGGTGGTTACTTGGGCTTTAATTATTATCGTTAAGTAGTTTGGGGATCATGTAATTAAAACCATTTGCCAGACACAAAACATCTCAATGAAAGCAAAAAAGGGATCCCAGCAAACACCCTGCCCTGCCTGTGGGGTTCTAGCGCCTTTCCTCTCACAGCATTTGAACCTGCCATCAGACAAGCAGGCCCAGTGAAGACTTCCATCTAGTCAGTCTACTTGACATAAGTGAAAATTCATTTCAGATAACTATAAATGACATTTTCAATGCACTCTTCCAGACCCCCTAACCATATACACTTTAATTTAAGGTGAGTTGTGACGGGTATCTCCGAGGAAAGTCCTTAGGTACCTGCCTCACTGAGTGACCAATATTTGATAAAGATAAAAATTGTAAATCCTGACCAAACTAGATTTTTTTAATGTATATGGATGTTTTGCCCACACATGTATCTGAGCGCCCATGTATTCCTGTGCTGTGGAGGCCAAAATAGGGCATTGAATCTGTGGAGAATCCTGCTGTGTGCTCTGTGTGTTAGGTTAACAGAACCTAAATTGCTCCAGAGTTTCCTCTGCAGAGGGAAGAAGAAAACTAGAAGCCCCCAGAACAGGCAAGCAATAATGAAGATTAGAGGGGTGACAAAAGAAGGAAGAAGACATGGGAAGACAGGAAGTAATTGTTAGCTGACTACTCACAAGGAGAAAAAGAAAGAAAGCAAAAATGACTCAGAATTTTCCAAGCTAAGTTAACTGGAAAATTTCTATGGTAGACAACAAAGAGAATTAAAAAGATGGAAGACCTGCTCTTCCCTGGGGGGAGAGGGAGGAGAGTGGGTCTGGGGGACGGGAGGAGTGGAGGGAGGGGAAGCTAAGGTCAGGATGTATTGTATGAGAGAAAATAAATAAATAATTTTATTAAAAGATGGGGAAATTGACCTTAAAATAAAAAGACAGAGCTAGCAACTTCCAGCAGCAAGAATGAAAATGATAGTAATATTTTATTACTATATGCCATAATTTACAATTGTTTCCATTGATAATTTTGTTGATCATTATTGCCATTGTATTTCCTACAAAGGAATATAAAGCTAGGAGAGAAGGTCAACCAAACAAGAAGGTGTGACATTTAAAAGGCATGGAATTCAGGAAATACTCCCCAGTGTCATCCATGAGCTCAGCAATGTTTCTGAAGTCGGACTGGGAGCCCACCAGAAACAGGCAGGAAGCAGGAAATGCAGGTAAGTACTATCAAATGTGACTGAGAAAGAAGAGTTTAGGAGGAAAATACTGGATTAAAATTAATTCCTGACTGGATTAGGAACCATAGTTTGCTGAGTTTTGTTCTGTTTTTCCCTCCATAAATTTAAACATCCCTTCAATCCAATGCATATAGACACTGTGGTCACAAGGCCCTGCACATTACTTGGCTATAATCTCACACAGGAGTTTGAGGTGAGCTGAGGTAGTCAAACAGGCATTGACTAAGAGTTCAAAAGCCAGTTAGAGCAAATTATTAAAGATATAAAGACATAAATAGATCAGACAAAACAAAAAACCCTGAAGCCTCAACACGTTTTCCAGTGCAACTAGCACCTTTGACCAGGAGGTGGCAGCAACCGAAGCAGGAACTTCCAGATAAAGGAATCCTAGGACAAACACACCAGGGTCAGGATCTTTCTGGACTCTGGAATCTCGTGTCTAGTAGGCGAGGAGGCCATCTGAGGATACTTCTTTGCTGAAGGGATCCTACTATTCTCCTGTTGAGACTTCAGAAAGGATGTGACAAAAGGTCTCTGGAATTTCCGTTTCCAGGCAGGAAAGGCCAACCAGAAGTAACAAAGCCAACGCACTGTAAGAAAGAGGGTAACAGTAAGTGAGGATTTAGGCCACAAGTCACAGAACAAAGCAAGATACAAATGTGACCCGAAATCAAAATAGCTGATAAGCTGCCAGTGTTTATGAGCTAGACTGGGCTTTTAGGTCATGCCAATTATTAAAGTAACAGTGACTCGAATGGCCCAGCAGGGAAAAGCTCTTGCTCCTGCAAGTCTGGTAACCTGAGTTTGATCCCCTAAACCAATGTTTTCCACCTTCCTAATGCTGCAACCCTTTAATACAGTTCCTCATACTGTGGTGACCCCAACTATAAAATATTTTTGTTGCTACTTTATAACTGTAATTTCAATACTGCTGTGTATCATATGTAAATATATGTGTATCATATGTAAAGATATGTGTATCGTATGTAAAGATATGTGTTTTCAGATGGTCTTAGGTGACCCTGTGAAAGGATCACTAGCCTCCAAAAGGCTTGAGACCCATGGGTTGAAAATGACTTCCCTAAGCCCATATAAAAATGAAAATAGAGAACAGGTTCCACAATGCTGTCCTCTGACCTCCACAAATGTGCTGAAGCATATATACTCATGCATGTGCACACACATACATACATACATACACAAACATTATAAAAATAACAGTAATATAAAAAATTAAATTATAACAGCTAGCCCAGATGGGGAAATTTAGTTTGTTTGCTTGCTTGCTTGTTTTTTGAGACAGGGTTTCTCTGTATAGCCTTGGCTGTCCTGGAACTAGCTCTGTAGACCAAGCTGACCTCAAATTCAGAGATCTACCTGCCCCTGCCTCCTGAGTGTTGGAATTAACAGCATGTACCACTGTCATCCTGCTGGGGACTATTAATAACAAAGTGGCGGTAGAAGCATAGGATGAGGATCTGAACTAGAGGGATTTTGGCGGCAGAGAGCCATCACATATATAGAGGATTCAGTTTGGGGGACCACACTAGGTTTCTCTGAGAGGAGGTAAGAAAATCTAATAGTATAGATCTTGTCTGCTTTGTTGATTACCTATTAAAGTAAGTAGTGATAAGGAATGAGAGGAAGATTAATTAATTGAAGGAAAGAAAGACAATGAGTGGTGTCCTAGTCAGAGTTATTATTCTGTAATAAAACACTACAACCAAAGCAAGTTGGTTCAGTATATAAGTCAGAACAGGAACTCATAGGGCAGAAACCTAGAGACAGGAGCTGATGCAGAGGCCATGGAGGAGGAATGCTTACTGGCTTATACCTCATGGCTTGCTCAGTCTGCTTTCATATAGAACTCAGGAACACAAGCCCAGGGACGGCCCCATCCACAACGAGCTCATCAATCACTAATTTAAAAAATGCCCTACAGCCAGATTTTATGTTTCTCAATTGAGGCTCCCTCCTTTCAAATAACTCTAGCTTATGTCAGGTTTACAGGAAACCAGTCAGCACACCTGACCCCTTGTCAACCTGACACACACATCACTGTTCAACCATAACCTTTCCTTTTTTGCTTTTCCCCAAGATCACACATTATATCAGCATTATAATATAAACATTCCAAATTCTGAAAGTTCCACAGTCTTTTAAAATTCAAAGTCTCTTAACCATGGGTGCCTGTAAAATCAAAAATGCTAAATACTTTTTTTGCTTCAAGAAGGTAGAATCGGGGCAGAGTCACAATCTGAAAAAAGCAAAAGAAAACCCCAAAAGCATAAATAATTCAATGTGCAGTTATCTGGGATTCACTCATGATCTTCTGGGCTCCTCAAAGGGGCTTAAGTCACTTTACCAGCTCTGCCTTCTGTAGCATATACAGCTTGTCTTCTGGGCTCAAGTTGGTTCCCATTCCATGGCTGCTGCTTCCTGGTGGACATCCATGGTCCTGGCATCTCCAAAAGTGCAGGAGTTCCTTAATGCAACTGGGCTGCACTTTCACCAATCACCTCTCCCAGGCTCTCCATCCCTATCACGCAGTGCCAAGCCTCAGTTGCTCGCTGTCATCCTTGCATTCCTTTAAATCCAATGCTGGTAAGACTGGGCAACTCTTACCTACCAAATTCAGCTTCCAGCACAAGGTACAACCTTGGCTACTTCTGGACCACAGCCTCTATGTGCTGACCCTAAGGAGACACTTCCCAGGAGACTTCACCTCAGTGATGTTGATCTCCTCTTAATCACAGGCTGGGGCTGGAGAGATGGCTCAGAGGTTAAGAGCACTGGCTGCTCTTCCAGAGATCCTGAGTTCAATTCCCAGCAACCTCATGGTGGCTCACAACCATCTGTAATGAGATCTGGTGCCTCTTCTGGTGTGTACATGTTAACAGAACATTGTATGCATAATAAATAAATAAATCTTTAAAAAAATCACAGGCTGACCAGACACACAAAAGAGCCAATAGAGTCTTTGCTTCCCCATGAAACTCAACAAGTCAGACCTCCAATGTATACAGTGTTCTAAGCATTCTTATCTTCCAAGTTCCTATGAAACACCCACTGAGCTCTCAACACTCAATGGCTTTTTTTGCCCAAAGTTACAAATTCCATAATCCAGAAGGCAGTGGTGGTTCACAACTTAAATCCCAGTGCTTAGGAGGCAGAGTCAAGTGGATCTCTGAATTCGAGGCCAGTCTGGCCTACAGTATGAGTTCCAGGACAACTAGAGCCATACAAAGAAACCCTTTCTGAAAAAGAAAAATAAATTTCACAATCCTTCCCAAAACAACATAGTTAGGTCTGTCACATCAGTACCCCAGCGCTGGTTCCAACTTCTGTGCTAGTTAGAGTTACTATTGCTATGATAAATACCATGACCAAAACAACTTGAGGATAAAAGGGTTTAATCAGCTTATACTTCCAGATAACAATCCACACTGAGGGAAGTCAGGGCAGAAACTCAGACAAGACAGGAGCCTGGAGGTAGGAGCTGACGCAGAGGCCATGGAGTGGTGCTGCTAACTGGCTTGCTCCCCATGGCTTGCTCAGCCTGCTTTCTTATAGAACCCAGAACTACCAGCCCAGAGATAGTTCTTATAGAACCCAGGACACCACCCACAAAGGACTGGGCCCTCCCCCATAAATCAGTATTTAAAAAGTGTCTTACAGCCAAATCTGATGAAGGCATTTTCTCAGTTGAGATTCCTTCCTTTCAGATAACTCTAGCTCGTATGAAGATGAAGCAAAACTAGTCAGGAGAAGTGATTTTTCTTTATACCTCAAAAAAGTGGTTAGGAGTGTGTGGAAGGGATCAAACCTAATACCACAATAAAGGGAAAGTCATCTTAAACTTACTGGACAGTTTTTGTGGGATCTGAGTATCTCTCCTACCATAAAACGTGCACTGCCTGGGTTTCTTGGTTGTGTTGTTTAATAAAGCATGGTTTGGGATCAAGAATATCTAAAACTGCCTATGCTTCTAGGAAAATCTACAGCAATGGCGAAGATTAGAACAGTAAGCCCCTAAGGACAAGGGAAGCGGAAATGGGGCCAAACTGTAGAATGAAGGAAGAGTTGAGAAAATGGGTTTGTTGTTCTAAGCAGACACTTGTGGTTGAGAAACTCACTGACAACTCCTATAGAGAGGGGTGGTATGGGAAGTCCTTCTGTCTATGTGTTGCTTTTATCGGTTAGTGAATAAAGAAACTGCTTTGGCCTATAGCAAAGCAGAACAGAGCTAGGCGGGGAAAACTAAACTGAATGATGGGAAAAAGAAGGCGAAGTTAGAGAGATGCCATGGAGCCGCCAGAGGAGAAAGATGTGAGCCACCAGCTGGAATTTTGCCGGTAGGCCACAACCATGTGGCAATACACAGATTAATAAAAAAGTGGGTTAAATTAAGATGTAAGAGCTAGCCAATAAGAACCTGGAGCTAATAGGCCCAGCAGTGATTTAATTAATACAGTTTCTGTGTGGTTATTTTGGGGCTGAGCAGCCGGGAATAAACAGGCAGCCTCCTATAACAGAGGGGTTTCAGGAATACTACTTCAATAGCCATACTTTTCAGGTTTGTGTGCAAGACTGAGACCTGGGGGGGGGGGGTGTTCACCTGAGCCAGAGATCACAATGAAGTAAAAAGCGGCATGCCTTCTCCACACGATAGGAAATTGTGGTCAACATGAGGTACATAGCAAAACCTCGGGGCAGTCCTTCAAGGCCCATCTGGTGCTCTCCCATATCTGGAATCCCAAGTCATATTCTGCTATCTAGGTCATGCTGAGACTGCAACAAAAATAAAAAGACAGAAATGTGATGGGAACACAGGCAGGGAAAGAGACCCTTCATCCTGAGATTTAGTTTGACTGTCCTTCTTAAAGTATCAAGAAACTTCAAACACCACTGATGAAGCCAAAATTGGCTACAGGAATAATGCATGCATTCCTAAATATACCTCAAACAAAGATGTTAAAAATAACAGCTGTGCTTACTTAGGGCCAAAATGTGGGTAAATTTGAGTTTTCCCACATCAGCACTCCTCTCTCATCCCTAAACCTAAACAATACACTTTGTAAATGCACTTTACAGTTTATTTGTAAAAGGAAATTCTTTAAGATAAAAGCAATATGTAGATCAGCTTGTATAGTCTTACTTAATTTTCAAACTTACATTTTAAACTTTGCTTAATTTTTAAATCTTGTTGGAAATTTCACCCTTTAATTAACATAACTTTATACCCACAAGATTCTATATACATATCATTTGCAAAGGCACCTAACCCTTGGGAATATCCTACTTTTCCTGAATGCCTATTTGTTTCTTAACCCTCAGACTCAAAATCTATTTTAAAAATCTCTCTCTAACTCTGCTTCTCACAGGTTCATCCTGGAATTCTTCTCTGTAATGAAGTCAGGAATCTAGACATCCCTGAAAGATGAAAGGGAACTCCTCAGACCACAAACAGAAGCTACTGTCCCTGCCTCCGCTGTTAGATTATCACCACAGATTAACAGGGACAGAAAAGGCAGAAAGAAAGGTGAGTCTGACCTTCAGGCAGGCCTGTGTTTGACATGGCATGGGGGTCATCTCAGGCCTCACCCACATGGATGGAAAAGCATACACTACAGGCCAGACTGGTGGAGGAGAGAAAATCTCACACTGGAAGAAGTTGGCAGTTACCTTTATTCCTTCCTGTAGTCCCTTCCTTGCCTAGCTGCAAGGGAAGCTGGGAAGTGTAGTCTTTCAGCAGGCAACTATGACACACTGACTAGACAAGTACTTGGAAGAGATGGTCCGAAATTATAGGACAGCATATAAGCTCCATCATCACACTCCTTGGCTAGACATGGGACAAGTGAGCCCTCAATGGGGTCTGATCAACAGAAACTCTTGAAGGAATTGGGTTTTAGGCTTGCATCACCCTGAGTCAAGTCCTCAGGACATGAAATGGGTACAGAGATCAATAGTTGTCCCCAAAACACTGAGAGGAAGGCTGTAGGAGCTATCAGCTATTCATGGGGTGTGGTCTCCCCCTGAAAGACAAGACTATGGTGATTACAGGCTTCAAGGAAAGATGTAACTCTCACACTAGAATTGGACTATCCCAAGACACATGGATGCGCACTAAGAATAGTCAAAGTCAGAGAGGTGAGTGGCTACAGGTGAGGCTCTATGGGGATTTGGAGACTCAGGCTGCCTTCCACAATCTGTCACCAAAGACATATCCAAGGAAGATGAAGACTCAGTCTTATTGAAGAGGGCATGAAAGTTGCAGCTCCATTCTGCCCATCAGGGCAGCTTCCATACTATGCACTGAGTAGGAAGCCAGAGTCATGTGCAGAAATGGAGGGGACTTGTGCCATTAATATGGAGCTGAGCCATCTCCTGTTGGCATACTCTAAACATAGTGATAGAAGGTTCTCAGACTGCCATGACTGAGCCCCTTTCAGTCACAGCCTACTCAGTTCTCCACTGTAGCCTCAAGTTTAAAGACTGATCTGCCTCTCTCTAGCAACATTGCTGCCCTCCATACAAAAAGAATTTTGTTAGGGTTCACTACTCATACATAAGATCATAGGGCACAGCAGTCAGTAGAAGAGACCACAATCATTTTCTAGGCCCTAGAAAACTAGAGAGATATGTGGATGTGACTGACAGCCACAAAATGATGGTGTTATTGCCTCCCCAGGAATGAACTGCTCTGTCCCAGTCATTAGAGTGCCCACACCTGAGTAATCATTTACACAGTGCCCATTAATGACTAAAGAAACTTACCATGGAGCCAGGCATCCCTTCAGATCCCTTGACCTTTTGCTCTGGAATGCCTGGGAGACTCTAGTGGCCTGCCAGTGAGATAAGAATAGAATAATGGTTTGTGAGGTATAAACCACTGCTGTTGCTTCTGTAAAACTTGTTATCACTATGGGAAAGTGAAGAAATGGTCTTTTTTATTACTATATAGCAGGAAAGAAAGAAACAACTGAGGAGAGTAAAACCATTTTTCCTGCCCAGTGTGAATTCCATGGGTAGCTGTAATACACACCCTTCTGATATCCACCTTAAAACCTCACCTGAGAGGCAGCGACCCCCACAGGAGCAGGTCTGAGCCAGAGACCCAGAAAGACAAATATCATATGTACTCACTCATAAGTGGCTTTTAGACAAAAATAAAAGAAAAACTAGTCTACAATTCACAATCCCAGAGAACCTAGATGACAAAGAGGACCCTAAGAGAGACATACATGGAACTAAACTACATGGGAAATAGAAAAAGACACAGTCTCCTGAGTAAATTGGGAGCATGAGGACCTTGGGAGAGGGTAGAAGGGGAGGGGAGAGGAAGGGAGGGGAGTGAAGAAAAATATATAGCTCAATAAAAATAATAAAAAAAAAAAACCTCACCTTAACTCCCTTCTGCACCCTGGCTCCAAGGCTCTCGCCTTCTGCTAGCAGGAAGAATAAATTCATTTAATCTAAATTTTATTTGATTCTAAGTCTCTGGTTTCTCCCACTGGATTTGAATTATATCTGCATCAAATAGCCAGATGGGATTTCTGCAGCTCCTCTACATGTGTCCAGCTGTCAGTCGAGATATCCCGTAAAACAGGCAATCAAGTCAATCTGACACAAACAAGCATAATATATGGGAAGGTGCAGTGAAACCACAGAACAAGCCCACTCCGTAGCAATACAGTTTATTTGGGGAAACAAACTGCTGGGCTCTCTTGGCAGGAAAAGCCTTGTCAGTGTCCTGGGGTCAGGCAGCAACACAGAGAAGAAGAACAGGCCAGAACAGCCTGGAAGTCAGCATGGGGGCTTTGATCTGTTGCAGTTACTTGGATTAACCAGGAATGAGGTGCTCTTTGCCAAGGTAACTGATCATTGTGGGTGGATAAGGGAAGTAATTGCTTCCTGGCAAGGAGAAACTGCCTCACAATTGCTGAAGAATGCTGTTGACATTGCCATCTACCCAATACCAATCCTTCTGTTTACCCAGTCAGAGCCCTGCCTAAATTGGCCCCAGGCTATCAATTAGGACATTGTCTGCCACAGTGCCATTTTGGGCCCCAGTATGGATCTAACATAGAGAATTTCTTAGGAACTTGGCACTACTCTTGACTTTGGCTCTACACACCCTTTCTTACCCTCACTTAGTAACCTGTGAGCCCACCTACGTTAAAAGGTTCATACGCTCCTCTCCAAAAACGGCAACAGGTCACTTCACCCTAGAAGCCCTTTGGCAACTCCCCTTCTGTGGTTAATTCCTATTCAAATATACCCCTGAACATATCTTCGAACTACAGGTATGGGCTCAATCCAGCCTGAACTGATTTAGGTCCACGTGCGGTAAGGTAAACTGTTTTCTCTGGTGTGAACTTTTAGGGGGGAAATTGCCAATTTACTCTTTTATGTATATACATAATCAGACAAGCATATAATTAAAATAAGATGTATCCTTGGAAAGGATTATATAACACAAGTCTGCCAGTCAAAACAGAGAACCATCCACATACCTAGCAAATTCATCCTCCTTGACTGGACTAAAAGAAAACTCAGACAACAGAGGCTCCTGGGCTGGACTGAAGGAAACCTCAACAACAGAGGCTCCTGGACTGGACTGAAGGAGACCTCCAACAACACAGGCTGCTGGGCAACTCTACCTCAAGTAGCCTCTCCTGTGCTGTCTCCTTAAATAAAACTTCTTACTGTTTTGAGATTTGTGTGCTTTTTCAATTCTTTATTTTTTAGACCACAGTCTCACTATGTAATCCTAGCTGGCCTGGAATTTGCTATGCAGACCAGGCTGGCCTCAAACTCACAAAGATCTGCCTCCCCAGTGCTGGGATTAAATATGGACCACATCATGTCTGGCTGCTTTTTCAATTCTTTGAATAAGCAAGAACCGGGAATACCTAGTTCAGAAAGGATCAACAGCAACTGGTCTGCTTGGTGAGAAGAGAGACCCAAAGACTCAGAGCAGCATTCCTCAACAGCAGCTGCTGTAAGGATGCCACACAGTCATGGCTGTCCTCCTTTGCTAATCAGGTTGTCTAAATCTAAATTCCAGGTCTTTAGTCAAAACAAGAGACTGAAAGATACATAGACATCAGGCAAGGGCAGAGCACATTCAGTCCATCCCACAGCTGTTAAGACAGGAGAAGCCAGCCAGATGTGGTGGTGCGTGTCTTTAATCTCAGCACTCAGGAGGCAGAGGCAGTTGGATCTCTGAATTTAAGTCCTGTCTAATCTCAGAGTGAGTTCCAGAACTACACGGAGAAACCCTGTCTGGTTAAAAAAAAAAAAAAAAAAAAAAAAAACAGGAAAAGCCACTAATGAGAATAGTTGGTGTTCTGTCAGTTACTTTTCTTGGATCACAGAAGCCCAAAGGGGAAATTCAGAACTATATATAGAACTAGACATCAGTTCACTGCAGTAGGAGTTGAAATGTCTCAGATGGGGGTTCAGGATGAACCTTGCCAGTACCCACATGGTGGCGCACCAATGTCTGTAATTCCAGTTGCGATGGATCTGGTGCCCTCTTCTGGCCTCTGAAGGCACTGAATGAAAAATGTGGTACAAATATACAGAAAAAAAGAGGGACACTGACACAGATTGTTGGAAAACTATTAAGTGAGTTACTAGTGCCTGAAGAGGCGGACAGATTCATGCCTGCGTCTCTGAAGAGAGACAGAAGTGAGAGTTTCTTCTTACACGTTTCTGAGGGTGGAAGTGGTTTCTCAACCCCAGCCTCATTCCAAGGCGGGGATGGGGGTGGGGGGTGGGAGGGGGGCAGGAGTAGGAAACCAGCTATGTGGCCACCAATACCCACAATGATGTAAATTTATCTCACAAAATGAGAGATACTGGGACCTGAGACTCTCTTGGCTAGAGAATTATGTTGTTTTTATCTGAGGCACACCTGACCTTAGCTGCAGTCACCACTGCCTCGCTGCTGATGCCATGGCCTGGGGAGCTTCTGCCTCCTGCTGCCACCTCAGCTGCCTCCATGTATAGAGGCAGATGTCTTAACTAACTTTCTTTTTATTTCACAAAGACTTGGGAGCCAAAGCCTGCTAGCTCAGGGAGGCAGAGAAAGCAGCTGACTGACCTTCCTTCTCCACCACCATCCCAGAAAGAGTTTTCACCTGTCCCATCTGGAGAAAAAGAGAAAAACAAAAATTTAAAAAATGAACAAAAAAAAAGAAACCCAACTCCTCCAAACGAATGCCCCTCCTTTCTACTTCCTGTGCCTTCCCCCACACACACACATCCCAACTCCCCTCACTCTCTATGGTTACTGGTTGCTTGCTCTGCCTCTTAGCCTATGGTTGATTTTACTTAAATAACACAATCTCAGGGTTCACAGTGTGATCAATTATCCCTCAACAGACTCTGACAATGTCTTACTATAGGTTGTTTGTAGGTATTTATGAAAAGAGAATGGCTGCTGCTTGTGAAATTATCTGGCACAAGTGAGAAAAAACACAGAACATGCAACAAACCCGTTTAGGAGTTTATTAGAGGGGGCGTGAACAGACCTGGGGCATCGGTGTGCAGAGAGAGAGAGAGGAAGATGGCGCATCCAGCTTTTTAAAAGCTGCCTAGCGCATGCGCACAGGAGGTTGGCGTGACTACATCATATGCAGATGACGCAGATGACAGGCTCACTCATGCACACAAGGGCTTATCTGAGTCATAGTGGATGTAACCACGCGTGTGCACAAGTGGGTGGTCACACGGGCCCTTTAACATGCAGGCACTTCTGCCTGAGGGCTTGTCTGCGTGTGCAAGGCTCTAGAACCTGGAAGTATCAGTCTTATGTGGCTGAAATCATTACAGCTTGTGCTATGGATTCTAATATTTACATTCTTACACATCCTAAAGCAAGACAGACTAATGCCACTCCAGTAACCTATGTAGCAGAATCACCAAAAACAAACAAGACGAAACTCCCAGCAAGCATCCTCAGAGAAGTTCTTTGGTAGGATCCAGCTTTACAGGCTTGATAGAGACCACCGAGGCACCATCCAAAGGGAAATGCCTAACATTCCAACCACTATAGATAGGATCACCTGATGTCCCTTAACCCAACACACACCCATCCAATTTCACCAAGACACCCCTAAGCAAATGGCAGCCAATCAGGGGTCCTGAACCTTAGAAACCCCCTCACCCCAATCTCTGCTATGATAAAAAAAAAAAACCTACTCCAATTTAGTTTATGGTGCTCCAACCTCACCACAGCCGAATGGATGGAGGGTCCAAGCTTGAACTTGAACAAAGAGTCTTTGCTTTTGCCTATGAGTGGTAGTTTGGGGGCTTAATCTGGGCATAAAATTTGGGCGTCACCTGGGATTCCCCAAGCCTACCAGGACTATAACCCGTAGAGCCTTCAGCCTCAACTGCCCAGTAAATTTTCTGCATGTGTTTTGTTTCATGCCCCTCCGTACGTAGGTCCGGAATTTGTAAGAGCCTTTAGACAATCTAAGTGGACACGTGTGAGGACCACAGGCAAAGTACCTAAGAAGACATTCCAGGGCCTATCTGCATGAGAATGGATCCCTCTGGTTTTTGTAAACGCAGCAGATTGCACCTAGAAAGGCTTGAGGTCATTGTCTTCAGTTCAGCTTGGCCTCAGGCACCGGGCGGACTCTATATTGTTCTGTATACTGTTTTGTTGCTGTTGTTTTGTTTTCTGTCTTTTGTTTGTCCTCTTTCTGACTTATAAGAATGACACTGATGATATGGAACAGACTCAAAGCATGACTCCTTTGACTTTGATACAGGATGACTTTCAGGACTTTAGAGATAGGGCCATAAATGCAGGGTTTGAGACTTTTTTTAGATATATTTTCCTAGAAGGGTGAGGCAAACAACCACTACCAGCCTTGATCATTTCACTGAAAAGAGGCAGCCGCCCTACGGACAACTCAGGAGGGCAGGGCTTCAGGGCAGCACGCTCATGTGGGTGGGGTAGCTAGGCTATGCAGCCTTGTGATGATATAGCAAGGCTGCCAGCCACAGCTTGCAAGGTGTGGGTGTGCCCCAACAGAATTTCAAACACTGAACAGAGAATCTAGGGTTAATTGCTATGGCTGAAAAATTTAACAATCTTTTGCCCCCACGCCGCATGCCGCCCCATTCCACACTGGTGAACGGGGCTCCCATGAGAGTTACCCACCTGAACTTCTGTCCAAACCTGGCTGCAGTTTGGCTCCATGGGTCAGGGGCGGGGAATCATTGCCTATGCTTGCTATG
The DNA here is from genome assembly GCA_004026605.1 of Ondatra zibethicus. NCBI lineage: Eukaryota > Metazoa > Chordata > Mammalia > Rodentia > Cricetidae > Ondatra > Ondatra zibethicus. Next base: position 32,038 of record PVIU01020020.1, read on the forward strand.
CTGTGGCAGCCATGTTACAATGCTACGGCCAGGGCTGCAGCAGAACGGCCTGCTACAGTTCCACCATGGATGCTTTGGTCATCCAGAGCCCATTGGTTATAAATATCTGCCATCGTTTAGAGGGGTTGGTTACAAATTATCAGTGGTTAGGATAAGATAAAAAAAAAAAAAAACTACTGTTGGTCTGTTAGTCTCAGATGTTTCGTGCTCATACAGGTTTTATAGTTAATACAAATTTAGAACTATTTGACCATAGTAGGTTAATTTTGGTTAAAAGTATTGCCTTGTTGAAAAGTTTTGTCTGTGTTTTCTGGTGTGTTTGTAAGTTTTGCTGCAAACATGAAGCAGAAACAAGAATGGTTTGGATATTTTTGTTGTCTCTGTTGCCTACGGCAGCCAGTCACCACCCACCGCTGCTGTGACTGTATTTATGGTCAGGGTTCAAAATTTATATATGAGCTCTGGTCACTGAATTTGTGTTAGCAGGAATCCAGATGTCTTTTTTATATAGATAATGTTAAAACTGTTTCATGCTGTTCTTTATTAAAAAGTTGGCTCTAGAGTTAGATTATGTTTTCCCTTCACTAGACCTAGGCATGCTTATTTAAAGGATTTCCTCTTTGTCACTCTGTCAGCCTCAGCCCCTGACACAGTGACAGGGAGAGAAAAAGAAGCAGAACAGCCAAAAAATTGGAATTGGTTTATATGAACGTTCTGTACCTTGAGATCCATAAATTTATTTTGCTAGATATGGTTAAAAATCTGGTTAAATAAAAGGTTAAAACTAGTAACACTAAAAATTGATAATTAAAAATCTATACATAGATAATTTTAAAGGCACCATATGACATGATTCCATTTTGGATTGCCATCATTTTTAATCAGCCACATGGCTGGCTGCAATCCTTGCTAGGGTTAAAGAAAATAATGTCATATAATTTCACCACCATCTTGATTAAAGCTGACCACATGGAATGGGCCTACTAAGGAAGCAACAACAGGTCTTCAAGATATTTTAGATTGGGGTGGATTTTTGTATGATAAATCATATCATGCCCTAAAAACAATATTTATAAAAGATAGGATTTAAAACAATGTTTGTTCAATAAGATACTAAAGCTGTACCTCAATGCTTTTAGACACAAGAATGTACCTTACTCTGGCAGCTAAGCTTTGTAATTTAAAAGTCACCCAGGTAATAATGGTTTAAAAGAGATAAAGGGATCATAGAAAACAGCTAAGGTTTGCAAATGTATGGCAGGGCTTGAATTCCAAAGAGAGTCCAGTTGCAAAAGTGGACCTTAAGAGTTTTTAAAATGCCAGTGCCAGGTGATGGTCACCAGAAGCAGGAACCACAGTGAAATGAAGCAGGCTGAGATCTAGAAGATAGGTTTTGTATACACTGCTGAGGGGAAGACCAAAGAGATGATCCTAACCTCTCAAATAAAATAAAATAATTATTAAGCTATTAAACTTTGGACTGTTTGCATTATTGGAACTTGGTTTTGACTTATATAGGGTATGGTTATGCCATGTTTTCTCCCTCCTAAAGTAAAAGAGGGTACTTTAATTTTGATATTGCAGGAAGACATTTGAAAGATTTTAAACCTTTTGAAGAACAGTTTTTTAAATATTTAAATTGAAACATTTCTAAGTTTATAAAATGTTTTATATTGTTAATACTTAAAATAAAAACTAAAAATTAGGGTCACAGTCATAAACACCAAATGCTAACCAGAAACTGGTATGATCATTCCTTATAATGCAGCAAGACAATGACCTAAACAGCCTGGCAAAAAGGCTTGAAGCAGCTTCTAAGCTATTGGGTCTCAATCCGTTGAGGGTTGAGAATCCTTTGACAGGGGTAGCCTAAGACCACCTGCATGTCAGATGTTTGCAAAGCAGCAGTTCTGAAATAGAAACATCAATGGGAAATTTTTTATAATCAGGAGGAGTCACCGCAACTTGGGGAATTATATTAAAAGGTCAAAATATTAAAATAAGAAAGTTAAAAGCCAATAGCTTAGAGAATGTCTCTCTTCACTCACTATTCAGGTCTAAGAATATATGTCTAGCCTCCTTGTCTTTGCAAACTCTGCTAAGCTTAAGCTATTTAGATAAACTGAGTCATATAAATGTTTTATTTTAATATTAGAAGACCTTTGATTCAAGATCATTATTTTGAGGGCTAAACCTGACAGGAATGGACTGTAAAGTCTTAGTCTTATAGAAACTGCTAATCTATTGTAGACTATTAGGAAGCACAAGTGAACAGGAAGTCATCCTTATAAATGATCAAGTTCTTTAATTATAATTATAATTAATTTAATTAATTAATTACTGATGTAATTAATTACAGGGATAAGCCTTACCTAGTCCCCTGTGTATGTTCAAAGTTAAGCTTAAAACAGCTAACTAGAAACAAAGTTTGTCTATTCAGATATACCTGGGCATTCCTCAAATACTTCAGAGATCTGCAGAATATGGCATTTAAAATGTTGATTAAAACACTGTAGGCCCATATTTCATATGAGATATTTTAGCCAAGTCCCCAGGCCATGCTTGATTTCCAGGGTACTTACTCCAACCAGACAAGCTGGAACTATCTAACAAAGGCTCAGGATGTGCTGCTCCTCTCTCTTTTGTTATTATGCAGATCGCCTGGGGAGAGGCGTGGATTCCTAGCTGGTGTCTGAGTTCCAGGTGTGTGACTTGTGTTCCCGCACCTCCGGAAAGAGAATATTAATGAGTTTCTACCTTGGTTTACCTGGGGGGGATAAAAGGTGTTTGGAGAATAAACACGGAAAGATCTTCAGAATGAATGAAGCCTGAGATCCCCTTCCAATATTGCTGTGTGACAATGTCTCATTATTTCTCGTGCCACTGCACCAGTCCAGTTAGGGAAAAGTAGT